>SRSM01000299.1:0-42027 GCA_019593545.1 Apocynum venetum
AATTTTTTTTTACTAGAATGAGTTACTGTTGATGGGTCTAGTATTCTAAAGTCCAATATGGTCGGACAAATTTGGCCCAACCTGCTTGGCTTATCAGTCAAAATTGCCACTGTGCTTGCGTTTAAAGCTATGTGTGAACGGAAGTTATATATAGGTATAAATTTAAAATTTATTCCTTAATATGAGTGGGTAGTATATGTTATCCCGACAGAGAATCTAATCTTAATCTTAATGAATCTAAATAATTAAAACTTATTATATATGTTATTCAGACAAAGAATTATTATTAGAAATCTAATCTTAATCTTAATGAATCTAAAGAAATCTAGCTTACTAAAGACTCGGAAGGCAAACCTCACATGCATGCAGAAGTCCAAGTCATATTAAGGAATGAATCTTGTTTGGTCATTTATAGGATATGAACATTTTCAGACAAGCATGAAACATCAAATGTTTGATTAGCATGATGTTTCTTGTAAAAAGCATGCAATTCATCTCCTACATTTTGGTCTTTTTTCAAAATTAATTTTTTAGATTAGATACTTGAAAAGTAAGTACTCCCTCCATCCTATTATATATTGTTTATATTTCTTGTTTATGGTATCTCATTTCAATTTTGTAATTTCTAATTTTAATATGTATTTTTTTAAATTTATCCTTATTTAAAATTTTTGAATAAATTAGTTAACTTTTCTTGATACACCCCCCAGTAATAATAAGGGCAATTTAGGAATTTAATTACATTTTATCAATCCCAATCATTTTCTTAATTCTAGTGCTAAGTAAATTCGAAGTGAACAATTAAATAAAATGGAGTAAATATTATATTTGTTTTAGAATATACATCCTTTTAGTAGTAATCTTTTATCTTGAAATATTAGTCATTTTATAATTATTCATACATAATTACAATACTTTTTGTTAGAACAATTACATATATCATTGCTATATTAATAACAATATTCACACCTAGTATACTAACATAAAATAAATAATAAATAGAATATACTAACTTGTTTTGCAATAGTAATCAACAGAGAGGCTTGCCTAGCAATGCCCTAAAACATAATATTTCACCCATTCTTTAATATGTAGAAGATTTTGAGTGTTCTATTTCCATTATTCAACTGTGTATTCATTTTTTAATTATGCAATCTAGAATTCAAGAAGTTTAGAACTTTATTCTTTTTTATTTTTTCTCTCAAGTAAGAAATAAATGCTTAAACTATTAAAAACTTATATATTTAGATCTTGTCAAATATCTTAGTATTTCTAGACAATAAAGAGAGCCTATAAGTCTATTAATAAATACATAATTTTTATAAATAGACATAACTTGATGTAATTTATCCATTCATTAACTTTAATTATTATTTTATGTCTCTTCTTTAATTAAAAACATGTCTATGCCCAATAAAGTATACTTCAAACATCAACACTAAAATATTCAACACTTTTTGCTTTGAGTTTTGAAACAAAAATAGTAAAACGAATGCAATTATATTTTTTTTAAAAAAAAAATTGATTCGAGAGTATTTGAAGTATATAATACTCTGTTTAAAATGTTGTAACCAATAATTTAGAATGGGGTTAGTGCATACTTTTCAAATATATATACAGTAATAATAAATAAATTTAAAAAAAACATCGATGAGTATTTAATTACGAGTGAGGAGAGGGATTAGAATGAAGACAGAGTGTGAGTCAATTTGATTCCATTTCCAAATCACTCCCAAACAAATCTCACACTGACTAATCCTCTTCTCAGCTTTATTAACTTCTTCCGCCGCATATTACGTGGCATTTTCTCACATCGATTTCTCTGCTCTCTCTCTCAGTCTGACTTTCAAGAAAAATCCTCAAATTCACGAAAACCTATTTAGTTGAACTCAATTTTCGCAAGCATCCCCAATTGCCTAGTAGTAGTGTTTTTTAATTTTTTTTTATTAGGAGTAAAATATATCATTTACTACTATTTAATGTGAATACATTCTCAAAAATAATCTGTGGACAACATGTTTTACGAATGCGTTGTCTGAAGTTTTGAAATTAATTAATCAATAGTAAGAGAATAAACAATATTAAAAAAAATTTAATTAAAACAACAACTTGCTTAAAAGGATCAAAATTTTATACTTGAATCAGTTATTCAGTATGGTTCATGAAATAAGAAGAATAAAAAAAGTGAATTATTAAAGTTATTTTCTTTAATTCAAGGGAACTTGTGCGAGGGAACAATATAAGTACTATACAAGTGGATCGAGTTGTTTTAATCTTTTAACAGAGAAAGAGAGAGAGATTAGAATTATATGCCGAAAATGCCCCTGACATAATTCTGTAGATTTGTTGTTATTCTGCGATAATGTTTTTGTCTGCATGCACTTTTAACGTAAACAGGACAAGTAGTTCACTTGAAGGGGAAATATAATACAATCAACTTTTTGGTTTACAGTGATTTGATGGTGAATTGGGTTCTTCCCTTCTTCTTTTTCCTACTGCTTTTTTTTTTTCTTTCACTGCTGTGTGGAATCAAACTGTCGTGTGTTTCTCTGGATAGAGAAAATCTTATTAGCTTTATAGAAAGATCCTCTACTTGCCATGGAAGCATCAAGCTTTTTACCACAGACAATGGTATATTTATACTACATTGCCAGTGTGACCAAAGGAATAGGTTCTGTTCACGGCTTCTGTAGTACAAATAATTGAGTTGATTAATATAGAATTCAACATTTGGAAGACAAAAGTCTATAATGAAGTCATTCCTCAAACTCCTTTTGTTGATTATAATTTCGAGGTGTTGATTTGGTGGTACCATAAGACTGGTAGTCGTTTTATATAATGTAATTACAAATCTCAACTCTTTCTTTCTTAATTTATATATATAGTAGCTAATCTAAATCTTAACATTTTGGTCGAAGGGTAAAGATATGATTGTTTCATACAATTTAAGAAGGCAAACTATTGAAGTGACAAACTCACTAATCAATCACTTGAGATAAATTCACCACCTATTCTATTGAATTCCGAGAATGAATACATATGTAAAGAGCGTTACACCTACTCTTAATCCTAAATGGAACATGATAAGATAGGGATTCATTTTGTATGGAAATAGAATATTTATTAAGGATTCATGATGAGGTTTTTTTTTTTTTTTTTTTGTGAACTAAGGACTTTTATTGAAAGGAGAAATGTGAAAAAAAAGAAAAAGAAAAAGACCATTGATGCATAGTATCTACGTACTTGGTCAAGTTACATTATTGAAAATAGTAAAATTACAATTACAGTTACGGAGTGCATAGTACCAACACAGCATAATTAATATGAGAATGTATAGAATTCTTTTTCAATCTAGTCAGTATGAAATCGATTTGATCATCACTACAACCCTAGCCAAATATCATTTTGTAAAGAGAAGAATGTCTACCTTGATATTTTGGTAAAGAATGAATATGGTAAACAAGAAAACCTCGTAACAATCAAAATGAAATAGGGTTTTTTCCTAAGAAAATAATAAAGGAGAGAGATAGAAAATGAAATAGGGGACCGTCATGGTATTATATATACTTTAGTGTCTAATTTCCAGTACATGGAAAGAAGAGCAAATGTGTAATTTGACTTTGGCCTGCGATATTAGCTGTAGAAGACCTATTTCAAGATGGGGATGGTACCAATCAAAGTCAATCACATTAGCACCGGAGGAAGTACTGTGCTATTCTAGTCTTCTGCAATGAGGCTAATGACTAATTAGCATTACTTTTTAGACTACTTAGAGTTGATAAGTTTACAGAATTGTCAAACCTTTTGAAAATCTTTCCAGAAATATTAGTTAATTATTCCTAATCATGCTTTGCTCCAACTTCTGTTGGACAATTGGAACTCCAAAAAAGACTTTTTTATTCTCAAGGTGAAAGAAGAATAACTCTTATTTGTTTTTTTATACATGAGAGAGAGAGAGAGAGAGATTAGGAAGAGAATTCAAGATCTCATATCTGAGAATTTTCCAATTCATTTTGGTTCCGTGAGAAATTTTTATCCATGCTCAGTAATTTTGGTTATAGTCAAAGAAAAACCCTTGAATTCAGATGTGTTTTTTCACAAAATGGCACATTGTAGTGAGAAGAAGTATTCTTTGCTTTTCTTTGAATGTTTTTATCACCACTACTTTAGAATCCTAAACCTATTAACTAATAACTATTTGAAGGAAATGATTAGTTCTGATTCCCGTTCATGCACACAAAGCTACAACCAAACGCCTCAAAATTTCAATTATCAGTCATGATTGAACAAGATTTAATTTCTAATGTGAGCTGTTTAACACGCACACAAACAAAGAAAGAAATAAAAAAGGAGAGATGAAAACTAGTAGACTACCAAAGAATCCATCCACAAGTTTGAAAAGAACATGACAGCAATTGCCTCAGAACTCCATCAAGTTTTGGCTGTTCTTGTACCATCATTCCCTTCCCTAGAGGGCAATCCTTTTTTAGTGTCTTCATTTCAAAATGGAACTCAACAGGTAATGCAGCTAAATCTTGAAAAGGTCAAATCTAACCATTTTAGTGCATTGAGTCAAGTAAATATATCAGAGGCCATCAATCACAAGGCTTTGGTATAGTCAGTTCATAATAAAAAGCTACTATACTTTATTCCCAGAATTTTTTTAAAAAAAATAAAGATTCAAGATTTTTCTTGGGACTTTAGATAGATTTGGGTGAACTTTGAATAAACAGAACTGTATAAAAAGTGTGTAAAACTCCCCATTCTAGAAAAATGAGGTACATCCCACAACTTTCAAAAGGTAAAATTTTACTAATTGTAGGTCAACAGCAAGCACTTGTAAGAAATTCTCATTTTGCAAAGCCAGTCTGAATACTTTAGAAAGGCGTAATTTATGGTTTACCTAAAACTTGAAAGCTTCCAATATTCAAAGACACAGAGAGAATCAAGGAAACAAGCAATTACGAGTCTCTTAAGGTGAAAGTTGGGATGATATTTCGCCATCAAAGCAGTGACAACAGAAAAACACATGTTTCTATGCACTATACAAGTTGTACATGAATGGATGACCATTGTACCTTTCTTCTTCTTCTCCTTCTCCTTCTTTTTCCATAACGTTATCGTCTTGAGATTTAAATTAAATGTGTACGCAAAAATAATGGAAAAATCACAATGATGAATGAATGGGATATTTTAGATTCATTCGAGAACTAAAAGTTCCACTATATAGCTGTGAAATATTTTTTTAAATCTCAGCTTTTTTATATACATCAAGATCGATCATTTGCTTCACATTCAGAGCCCAAAAATAAAAACAGCATTTTTCAAGTACCAAAATACCCACGGTTTACCCCTTTAAAATTACTAGAACAAGAAAATACATCACTATAATTATGAGAAAAACGTGGGTATTTTGGATGAAATCTAACAAAAAAATTCACCTAAAATATCAAGAAAAAAATGAAGAGGGCACAGAATTCTGGATTTCTACTAGTTGTGAAGAGGATCTGGACAACTGGGAACCCTTCTCTTGCTCTCTTCAAAAGTCCCATTTCGAGTAGTGTTGAGATCAAGACCTCTTTTCTTGAAGTAGTCATAGAACTGTTGAGTTTGATTCTTGCTAGATTTCATTGCCACTGTACTCTCTGGTAGTATACGCAAAGCTCCAACTCTAAAAACCCATAAATGCAACACCGAAATGATCAGCAGCACCACCAGTGAAGAGTACATAACGGAAAATTTTCCACCGGAAAATGACATCACCAAGAAACCCACATAAATTTATCAAAATCTGAAACTGATAAAACGAGCTCTGTGGTGTGGTTTCTTTTGTTTACAGTGCAAAAAATCCCTTACCTTTTGGGCACAATGGTTTCTCTGCGGTCTCTCACTCTCACCCTTCCTATATATCTCTATTATATTCTATACCTCAAGAGCCAAAAACTACTTGAGTATGAATTGACGGCTTTGCGTTTTACATAGAGAAAATAGTCATGCATGAATGGGTCCACCCTGTAATGATAATATGTATATACATACAGTATACACAGTAATAGTGGTACCGTACTGTGGGTCTGTCGTGTGAGTATTGAAAGATGGGAATAATTGAAGAATTTCTGTATATTTTTAGTACTTATCTAACCCCTTAACTAGAGTGATAAAAATTGCCAGAGAGGTATGAACGCGACCTTCATATAATAGGTATTTATTGTAGTCAAATTCATCAAGCTTGCCCATCTTTCTCAATGAGTTGTACAAAGCACAATAATTTTATTCAATTAATGAGTTCAACTCCAATTTATTTGAATTTCTCTGACAAATTATTGCTTGAATTGTACACTGTCCAACTTGTGATTCTTCACGACTTCTTTTATACAAATCACTCTCAATTCATTGAATAATGAAATGTTTATTTTAAACTTAATACAATTTTTTTAAAAAAAATATTGATCTTAAAAAATTTATCACAATATTATTATTATTAGTGTGATTTGTAGTGAGATTATATATATGACTTAATAGAAGATGAATATTTATATTAAGAAAGTTATTAATAAAATTTTAGATGAAAAAAAAAATGTATGATAAGAAAATGAATAATCAGCTATTCAATCTCATTTATTTTAAAATAAAAAAAAATACAACAATTTGTTATATACAAGTACATTCTTTAAATAGAGTCCCCTCAGTTTACGGTATTTTACTTAGAAGTTTGACCTATTTTTAACTTTCTAAACTATAACTGTTCTATTAATCTTCAGTAAGAATTTCTAACCATTGTGAAAATTTGTTTCTCTCTTTGGCATATGGGGTGGGATTGAGACTTGGGAGTGCAAGTAAAACATGAGTAGTAGTATTTAATATATTCTTAAAGAATCAGCATACACCAAACCAAAAATAATTAACATGGGAGTTAAGAATGCAAGAGACAGAGATTTGCAAAAGCAACTTGAGATGGTCGAACCTGATTGGTTATGGTAACCGGGAATCTCGCTATTGTGTTGATAAAGAATTTTGTAGTTTAGGTAACAATTAATGTATAAAATAAAGTGTATATATATTTAGATGAATGCATGAGGAAAGCCTAGCTAGGCATGGAATGAGGAATATACAAATGTTTTCTTGTAAATTCGTACATTGACTCTCTCAGTAAGTTCGTACAGTTCTTGCTTCAAATTTGATGCTAAAATCAACTTGTGAACCTCTTTGAAATACCAATTGTCTCACTTGTCTTAATTCATAGTCAAATTGTATTATTACGAACTTGACCAATAAATAATAGTAGTAGTAAAAACAGCATTAAAATTTGTTTTCTTTTTCTTAGGAAATAGTCCAGAAAATATTGCTGATTATTGAGCCTTTTGGGAATTCTTGTTTCCATAAAATTGGCAGTCTTCGTCATCGTCATCGTCGTGATATTCATTGAATAGTTTTGTTTTACCTAATCCACCATATGAAAAATTTCAGGTACCATAATGCACAGATCTTGACTCAATCACTAATCTATTTAGAAAAGGTGTTCTTATCAAAAAACTTTGTCCCGATTAATTGTCTTGTGCGATGGTTCTCTCTTGAAAAACATATTTTATAGATTCATTAATGACGAAAAGTTGATAGGCCATGAAAACCCATTGATTAGGCTATAAAAAGGAGAAAAAAAAACCCTCTAGTTTAACAGAGAGAATGCTATTAGCACTCAGTAGAATCATCCATGAAAGATCTGAATGAAAAGAGTGAGTGAGTAATGAGTATGGTCTGTGATGGACAACGAGTATGAATTGTCATATCCATGTCTGTGTTCTCAACACTGTCAGTACAGTCATGCATAGTTGAAGTATTAACAAACAAAGACACCCTTTTATTATCTCCACTTTTCACATTAAAAAAAACAAACTTTAAGACCAAATCACAACCTTCCATTTGTGAAGGTTTGGACCAATTACCAGGTAAATTATTCTTATTACTACTATAATGCCACGCAATACCTTCATGAAACAAAGAAAAATAATAATGGAAAATTTCACGTGCCAATGAATAGGAATACTCAATTTTTACATCAGAGTTTGAACTGTGAAAACAGTGATTTCTTTCTCAATATAATTTCATTGTCATTGTCGGATTTGTCATTAAGAAAAGTAGTGTTTGTTTCATTGTTTGTTGCTGAAAATGAAAAAAAAAATTAAAAAATAAGGCGGTGGGGGTGAGGGTGGGTGTAGGGGGAGGATTGAAATTATTTTCAGAGCTTCTGGATGCAATAAAGTTAAAATGCTTTTAGCTTTGTACTCTGAATTTGTTCTTCTCTTGCTGTCTTTTACGAATCTTTCATTTCAACTTTAATAACAGAGCATTAAATCTTTCCTCAAAAAAAAAAAAAAACAGAGCATTAAATCTCTTGTGTGTCTTTTACTATTGATTTTTACCCATTTCTTCTTGGATTTATTCTGCCCTCTCTCTTTGCCATTTGCATTTTGTTCTTTTCTTGCCTTGGAAACAGTCCGTTACACCTTGGCTTCAGTCGCGGTTTCTAGGCTCTAGCTCGGTTTTAATCCATTCAATTATGGAAACTCTCTTGTAATTTTGTTTAAGTTTCTACATCTTTTTAAACTTCGATTTATAATAATTATTATGGTTAACGTTTTTAATTTAAAGTCGAATTATCGTCAACCTTAACTCTCAATTATTTTTTCTTCCACCTAACATGTACGACTAATTAATTTTACAAGTTGTCTTCTCAAAATTAAATCTGTCTTAACTCTACTTTCCGCCATGTAACATTTATGAATGACAACTTGTCTCAAAACTACTATGTAATCTTCAAAACTCTTATTCAATAAAAAAAAAAAACTTTTATAATAAGCGAAAAGAGTTTATACTTTTTTTCAGTTCAATCCTAAGTTTATAAAAAAAATGTTTGCATAATATTAATCGATGCATGAGTGTTTGTATTTTTATTTTGATATATCTAAATTGAACATTTGTTATCCTAAAATAAATATATTTTAAATTTTTTTTACTAATAACATTATTAATTTAAAAGGAATTTACTTGTCACTAATAACATTAATAATAAAGATATTATAGAAACTTCATTAAAGTCAAAAGTACACCTTAATTATTTTTATTAATTCAAATATACAAATCCATTTGAAACAAAGGGAATATCATTGTTCGAGAATTGAACAGTATCAGGAAGATAGCTAATAGAAAATGAAGAGGAAATTATTAATTAGTTAGAGTCAAATGTAAAGATAATTTAGAAGAAAAAGAAAACTGGAATTGTATAATCAGTTCAACTTGAACCACCTGATAAAAAATGCTTTTAACAACCCAAAGTGGTCCGAGGCAATCCTTGCTATTGATGGAGATTTTTCTTTTCTTTCTTTTTTATAATCCAAGCTTTATTGTTCAAACCAAACCAATTTAATGCTCAAAACTAAAAATTCGATTTGAATTAATTTGAGCAATTTTTCGAGATCTCTGAACACCCCTTAACAAGGGCCTTTAGAAGACAGTCCTCCCTGAATTCCATATGATTACTTCAAATGTTGAATAAATTATGAATGAGCTCTTTGTTAACAAACAAAAATTATTTCCAGAAATGTGTAAACAAACTTGAAACTTAAAAGTACAAGAATAAACACTATCAAGAAACAGAAGGGCAAGAGGTTGTTGAGCTGAATCACCCCACCTAACACAGTACTCCCTCTATTTTTATTTTTTTTTCTTTCCTTGCTTGTAAGAAAATACTCTTCAACTCCTTAAGAAAGCACTAAAACCTGAGATAGATATTTTAATTAAAATTTGGTTAAAAAGTATAATAAAAAAATACTCCCTCAGTTCAAAATGAAATTGCAGAGTCAGTATTATATTTTCATTTGAAACCTCATTGCAGAACTCACTTCTTTAATATCATGCCAACAACACAAGGAAACAAGGTGTACATTTCCTCAATTTGATTTTGCTACATACAATTTTGAAGAGGGAATGCAATCGCTGAAGACTTACTGGTCTTTTTCACTAACAATATGCATATTTTCCTAAGCATTCAATTCCATGCTCACAGGACCTTCAAAGGCTCCTGCAAGAAAACTCTGGGATCTATATAGTGTCAATGAAAAACCTAAGCATACCCAGCCATGCCAACAGTTGAGCTCGAACGGTTTGCTTTGAGAGCAGGTTGAGTAGTAGCCTTGGTGAAGTACATGTAGTAATATATGTTGAGAATCATAGTTGCAACCACAAAGACCGCCCCTGCAATGAACACGCCTTTCCTCAATGACTCGCAAGAAAAATTTTCTGCAAGTAACACGTTCCGGTATCTGGTGTGATAGGCATTTTTCTTGGCACCTGCTATTAAACATGCTTCTGCGACCAGAAATGTCATCCTGCAGCATGAGTATTCCAATAATCAGCTTGGAAACATAGTAAAAACAACATTCAAAACCAAAGTCAAATCAACAGTGAATACTTGTTTCAGAACTGTTTGGTCATGTAACTAACACTTCATGTCAACTACAAACCCTGGATCCCACCAAGTTTTGGAAGCAGGAACAAATGTGGAGCTCAATCCCATTGCAAACAGGAATACGGGAACCATTATGTGAGTGGCCCCAAGAAGCAAAGCTTGCTGGAACCATTTCAGAAACTATTGCTACAGACCAGATATTTGGATTTTCTTACTAAAACATTGATTCTGTGGTGGAAAGGAAAGAGCATGTTCTGCCAGTTTTTAGAGCATGTGAAGGCAGAAATATATTGGCAACAAGTACTCACCATGAGAACACAAAATAGATAATTGTCGAAGCACGATTTCCACCAGGTGCAAAAGGCCTTCCAAAACACATGCACTTGGTCACCCCCATAAGTAATGACTCACTTGAAAGAAGGAACAAGAAAGCGCCCACTCCATATCCAGTTGCAACATCTGAGCTGTAAACACAATATGTACGGTTTGTCGTTTCATCTCTATGATATGTTCCCTGTGATGAAGATAATTTTCCACGTTTATTACTATATACTTCACAGTAATAGTTGGGAATATGACAAACAAAACTCCCAACTACTACGATTGGGACTATAATTATATAGACACAAAATCTGCAGCTTTTAGCCAATAGTTTGCTTGCAAATATAGCACAGAATCACATTTTTGTAGGTATGCTACGTTAACAGCAGCATTATTCACTATAAAGATTACCGAGATGATACTATCAACTTTGACATCATCAACCTTAAATTGAGCAGTATCAGATACAAAATCAAATGCATCTGAGACACTTGGTTCAAGTAACTTTAAGAGCTTTGCACATCGCTTGCACAAGTTCACCCACAGCATACTGACAATGTTAATCCATACCTATAGATGCCTGCATTTAGTAATCCAGTGATAGGACAATTCATTCCCAAATTTAGAGGATCAAATATACACCGAGATTTTTGCCAATATTATGATCAACAGAGCATCAAGTTTCAAGGACATAAAAAACATTGGTATTTATAAGATAAGTCAGTCCGAAGTACCTTAGCTGCTATAGGTTACGGTATTAAAGGCTAATCAACCAAATCCATAATCAATGAAAAGCAGAAACAATTGAATGTGGTGGTTGAAGAGACCCAATAACATAGACACATGCATGGGTGAGTTTTGACGTGAAAGTTCAAGTACACATGTTTTGGTTATCATCAAATCTCTGATAGAAAGCCTAAAGAAACTGTTCAAACAACTTCTATGGGGAGTACTATTAAAATGCTGTGGAGTTACTTGCACATAACTTGTATAATTGCAATTGCATTTCCATTTTCATCTGAACATCTAGTGAACTAGGAGGAGAAAGAGGATCAAATCCATGATTCATAGCCTCCTAGAACAACCAAATTCGTATGGCCCAATGGTTACATACTTCTATTAGTTAAGGATTAAGTCCATCAATTACTTTGGAACTCAAACTTTCCTACTGCAACATTCTGGGATCTGGAAGCTGAGTTTTCGAATTTATTTCATCTCAACAAACATCCATATTGTATTCTCCCTAGTTAAAAGAGGAAATTCTGAATCCATACATGGACAGACAAGAAAATTCTACTAACCACTATTCAGAGAAAAAGAAATTCGTGCTATAAATTTATACCCAGTCTGAAACATTATCAAGCCCTATGCGCTCACTAAGGGCTCCAGACAAGACCAGTATTATGAAATTCAATAATCTAATTGAGGAAACTTTTTTTATATGCTCAAAAACAATATCTGGATTGTTCTTATAACCACAAGACACTTACATTCAAGTCACCAACTTATTTCCACTTGACATAGGGCATGTACTGTGATTGTGAACTTGAATATCACTATATTATATGATTAAAGGAGCAACAATGATTAACCATTTTGGGTTCAATCAAAGTTTTGGAGTGTTTAATTAGATCAGAAGTCCAGGATCACCTACACTTTATTGAGTTCGGCCAATTAGATTCATCAATTTCATGTGATTAAGTTGAGCAAAGCAAACTTGACAAGGTCTCATATGGATTTTAAAAAAATGAAAGAAATAAAATTATTGTACATATTATGGATAAGTATAAGATATAATCCACACTATTTGCCTATCATTGCAGGATGGCCCTTTCAGCATGGCATTTGATCATTGTAGGCATGGTCATATATGTCAAAAAAAAAGAGAAGAAAATTCCAAGTATGATATTCCAAGAGGTTGTCAATAATATGAATAATTCCCTTAGTTTATTTGAGTGTTCAGAATGTATGAAGTAATGGCACAACTAACCAGTAAACAGTGCAAGCTTATATAAACAACGATGTTATGCAACATCAAGTGTTGGGTGCACACTTTCACTGGGTGTAGTAAATCTGGGTGATGTATATGATGTAATTCATATACATCAATTATCACCACTGCAATTCTCCAGTGGTGAGCTATTGCATTCAACTTGCCAATCTTTTCATAAACCTAAAATCCAAGGATGTAGATAATTCAGGGCAAGATGACATCATTGATTTCATAAGCTACAACAATTCTACAGGATAATGGACTTTTTGCATCCTCCACATCCGTAAGGAGTGCAAAAAGCCCAACTTGGGGGACGGAAGATATCAACACATAGTGCTTAATGAAGTAATATATTTCCCATTGTCTATTAAATTATTGCTTTCATGTATTCTATGATTTTAGAATAGTAGAATTTCTCTAATATTCTTTAGAAAAGTATCATGTTCCATCCACACAGTCTAAGTAGGAAATTAACTATCATTAGGAATTTGCATTGTAATGATAAAGCTTTTATGATTATTTATGTTCTCAAATAAATGAAACTTGGTAGATGATGAAGTTTTCCTTGGAAATCATCTAAGCTGAGCTCAAGCTCCTCACCTCTTTAGCATGTGTGAGCCACATTGAATTGGTTAATTTTCACCTCTACAAGAGGCAGGACATGGATCTTATCTTCAGCTCTTAGCAGCATGCAACAAGGTTCTGGGTAAGGTGTAGGAAATACTTAGTGTTGTGCAATAGCAAAGCAGCATTTCAAGCTATTACATCATCTGGATAGGTCCTAGGTTGTGATCCATAGAATTCCACCCCCCCCCAGGGCAAAAAAAACACTTAGCTCCACAGTGAGAGGAGATTGTATGGTCTCATATTGATCAAGGACAAGCTGGAGAATCTCAGTATTAGCCAAGAACTTGGGTTATCCATTTACAGCCTGGGGAAAAAATC
The DNA here is from genome assembly GCA_019593545.1 of Apocynum venetum. Lineage (NCBI taxonomy): Eukaryota > Viridiplantae > Streptophyta > Magnoliopsida > Gentianales > Apocynaceae > Apocynum > Apocynum venetum. The sequence goes on from SRSM01000299.1 coordinate 13,725, forward strand.
TCCCCAAAGTGGCCACTTCTTACTTCACAATATAGATCTCAAATTCAGGTCATCATTGGGCACAGGACAGGACATCAATTTTTTCCAAGATGGTATGAAACTATTGGAAATAGCTAGTCTTCCTGCATATAGCAAGACCCAAGAGATGAGCACATGAAATATTCACAAGTACTACTACAGTCAAATTGACCAACGTTGAACCTTGACATATGATTAAACTTCATTTGATATGGGACTAAATACGGTTACACTCTGGAATTCAAACTAGAGTTTCAACAATCAAGATTGCTCTACATTGTGGAGCCTGAGCTCCACTCACAAGCCCAATTTTGAAGCTCTATTTTCTGTTTAACATACACTGGTGAAGATATCAAATTGTGTGCTATACTGCAAACCATATTTTGCAGTACAAATACATCTAGTTGGATAAGACTGAAATACATAAAATTGAAAAACAATCAGAATGTACAGCAAAGGAACAGGAAAAACTAAAAACTAAATCTAAAAGTCTATATAAGAAAAAAACGTGATGTTACATGTGGCTGGATTAAAATCAGTTCCAGTTTGCTATCATGTCAGAATCATACAAACAAGGAGAACTTGTATTAGAGATAATTGAGAACAAGTAGGTGATAAATAAGAGCCAGCATCTGTGGACCTAAATTTAAATGTTATCAAGGAAACCAAAGATATGGTACAAGGTGATCTACGACGTGTGTAGTTAAATCCTACATTTAAATGCATGGCATCTGTTGTATCCGTTGTTATTTCTCAAAGCTTCTCTATACATCCCCAAAGTTCTTTCAGCCATATTTATTAGCTTAACATATATGAAAGATTGATTCCATGTAGACGCATTTGGCCATTAAAGTTATATTCCAAATACGATTCTCTCACTTCTTTTGTTGAAACAGGAAATACACTAAAGCAATTTTTTTAGCACTCCTAATATATTATGATTTTGGGTATTCCTCCTTCATGCCCTGCACATCTTCTTCAAGCTTCCTAAAGTACAATTGACATACTACCGAGTATAACCTACACCTGCAAGCTTGAGCAAATAAATAACGATGGCATTTTCAGTTAAAAACTTGACTCAAACTACAGAGCACCACTTACAGTGTCGGAAGAAACCACAAATACATATAAACTCAACCTTAATCAGCAGAGAACTCAGGAAAAACATTCATTTCCTCGAAAAGATCAGATCTTGAAACAGAAATCAAATATGCAAGTACAATCTAAGCATAAAATTTTACAAGATTCAAAAGGGATAACAAAAAAAATCTACTTCAATTGTACTTCGAGAACCTTCCACGCACACAAACACAGAATACTCATAACCACAAAAAATAAGTACTAAATCCAACTCTAGATGAAGAAAACAGTAAAGAAGAGATATTTTACAGTGCTTCTACGGCGTTCAGCAGCAATGGCAAATCCAAAAGCTGTCAAGCTTAAGATGATCACTAGCAAATGGACTAATGATGAGCCCCTCCCTTCCATTATGCAAAAGAGCTCCTTTTTTTCTTTTTGGATTGAGTTGAGAATTGAAGAAAAGTGGTGTTTTTCAGAGTGAACTGTGAAGAATGTGAGGAGTGTGAAAAGATTTCTGGGGGGGTTGCAGCTGCCTTCGCTGTTTCTTGATTTTATGTGTGGCCATCTCATAGTAAAGAGAGGGGCAAAAGTGAAGGGAAAATGCTTTATTGGGGTGGTGGAATCTCAAGCTTACGAGACTTATACGCGCGTTTCCCACACGCGATTGTCAAAGTGTTATGATTCAGTCTAATTTGACTCCACCAGCGCGCCTCAAAGCAAGTGGTACTAACTATTCTGAAAAGTACTTTTTCAAAATGACTCTTTAAAATTAAAATTAAAAGTACAAAATAGTTTAATTAATTTTGATTAAATAATAAAAAAGCTTCAAAACAATATTTAGTTCAAATAATAAAAATAGAGTCATATTAAATAAAAAATATTTAAAATCCATCGATTTAAGTATATTTTAAATAATTATTGACTCATTGTTTTTTTTTTATGAGTGACTCATAGAAACTAGGCTGGGTTAATGTTTAGGCCTATCTTCCAACCCAAAATCGAATGAAATTGAGCCTTGCACAATATGAACAGGGCCATTGAAGCAGAACAGATCCAATCTCGCCTCAGCTTTAGACTTTAAATAGTATTTGGATAAACTTAACATCTATTTTAGCATGAAAAACAAATTATTTGCATAAGAATTGTTACACTTTTGCTATTATTATTATTATTATTTTGGATTTGTTAACTTAACAAACCAAGCTTGGATAGATCTCATTATTTTGAAAATCAGAGTTAGAAAAAAGCTTGAGATTTCATATAAGAAACTGGAAGTACTGTCAATGAGTTCAAAATCACTCAATCTTGTTTTATTTGGACAGAGTTTAACTGTTTAAGTGAGCTTTGGTCAGTTTGCATTTTAACCTCCATCCAACTTTGAACTCAAATAAGTTCAATCTTTAATAACCTCGACTCGATTTAATATTATTAAATTTGACTATTTTTAATTTCTTGCTCTAGTTTTTTATGTGAATTGTGCTTCTTTAAATAGTAGATTATTATGTTATTATTTTACTCGTTTTTACTAAATGTCAAAGACACATAATATGATAGTAATATTTAAATTGCGAATTGTGTTATTATTTAAGATTGATTTTTTTGAATGGTTGGGACTGGAGACGAACTTATCTTGAGCTCGCCAATTTGAAATATACATTAATCGGTTTAAATTAAGTTTGATAGCAATATTTTTTATACACAAATACTAAGCATTCGTGGAATTAACCTTGATTTACTATTAGACACACTTTGCTAAGTTATTATATTTTGGATTTTGCATTGATGAATAATAAGTCATATGAATGGTTGAGTTATGTTTCTATTTCATTAGTCATTAGAGAAAGATTAAGAACTTTTGAGTCATACCATCAACAACCCATGTAACAAGAAGTCTTTACCCTTTGTGTATAACATAAAATGTGTGGCAGGTGATTGAAGATTGATATGAAGGGCTAGGAAATGGCATATAAGCTTTGAGACTGAATGCTCAAAAATGTTTCAAATATTAGGACCTTATTCCTGGGATGAGATAAGATAATGGGCTCTTGCCACGTGTCAACTGTGGTGGGGAGATCTTGATGATAAGGCAAATTTCTTTGGATCATGTGGTTACCATCTTGAAATGTCAACCCCTATTACTCCAGTCCAGTGGCCAAAACATCCGCATTTTTTTAGCCAATAGATTTGCCAATTGCTAGAATTTTTTGTCTGCACATTTGAATTCACTGCTATAAATGATGAAGAAAGCAGCAAGGGTTGTTGTAGAATAAGAAGACCATGGCTTCCTCCATGATCTCCACTGCCTCAGTTGCCTCAGTCAACCGTGCCAGCCCTGCTCGGGCTAGCATGGTTGCACCATTCACAGGCCTCAAGTCATCCTCTGCTTTCCCAGTCACCCGTAAGGAAAATGACATTACCTCTGACGCTAGCAATGGTGGAAGAGTTCAATGCATGCAGGCATTTCAAATGAACACTACTTTTCAAATTCATTTATTTCATTTAGGCATTAATCATAGTACATCTTTTCAATCATTTTAAGATTTTTGTTACTAAGGGGATCGTGAAAATTGTAGGTATGGCCGCCAGTTGGCAAGAAGAAGTACGAGACTCTCTCCTACCTTCCTACTCTCACAACAGAGCAATTGGGCAAGGAAGTCGATTACCTTCTCCGCATGGGATGGATTCCTTGCTTGGAATTCGAAGTCGAGGTCATTAAGTCAAATTTAAAGCTTTTTCATCCATAAATTATTTTTGGAAATTAAACACACATTCGCACACTGAATACTAATTTAGAAGATAGAAATTTAACGTGTAATCTGAGAGGAGATAGAAATTTAACATCGAAGGCTGAATGTTTGTGGCATTTATGTTGTGTGTTGTGTAGCACGGTTTCGTCTGGCGTGAACACCACAGGGGTCCTGGATACTATGATGGCAGGTATTGGACAATGTGGAAGCTTCCCATGTTCGGATGCACTGATTCTACCCAGGTCTTGAAGGAACTTGAAGAAGCCAAGAAAGCATACCCCAATGCATTCATCCGTATCATTGGATTCGACAACAAACGTCAAGTGCAATGCATCAGTTTTATTGCCCACAAGCCCCCAGGCTACTAAATTTCCCGTTCTTGATTTACCCTTGTTAGGCATTCGATGACTCTTTACTGTTGTTCCTTTGTTGTTTGTTGCCTTTTTCTCTCTTTGTATCAGCAACTTCTGAGGTTAACTTTAATGCCTTTGATTTGCTCTGCCTGTGAGTTCCCTTCTTCAAACAAGATTTCAATAAATTGAAACCAAATACTACTGGTACTAGAATTCAAGGTCGCTTCATAAATCAATGAAGTAATCAAGAAATCAAAAACCCAGTTTGCAACCCTACATTTTTTGTAAGTAATAATTTTCTTTCTTTCTAGTAAGAGCGACATATAAGAAATACTAATTTAACTTCCATCCACAACCCTTTTCCCCCTTTCCCCCAAACTTTCAAGAAGTGGAAAGAAGAAAGAAGAGTAAGAAGATACAGAGACTCAGAAAGAAGGGACATTTTTAATATCTTTGAGGTCCCAAATATCATATTCCCAAACAACATCATCGTACAATGCATGATAAGCTTCACCATCTATGAACTCCATATCCCAAGATGGAGACCAACAGGTTCCCCATGACATCTGCTCATCCACAGCAACCCACCAGCATGGCCACTCATCCCAGTGCACCATCTCCTCTGCTTTGACAATTTCCGGAAATTCTCCGTCATCTTTCACCTGATTTCCTACGAGTACCTCTGCTGCAGCAAGCACCTCCTCTTTTCCTTGCCCACCTCTTGTTATTGCCTTCTTCTTTGTTGTTGTTTTTGTAGTTTGCAACCTGTTTGTTCCACTCCCATGTACAGATCTTTGTCTCTTCATCTCTGTTTTTCCTGTTCTTGTGAACCAAAACCGCCTTACATTTCACTATATTTATAGGCAGAGGCTGATAGATATGATGGTTTTGGGAACTTGGTTTTCATGATGGCAAATTTGTAGTTGCAGGTTTCCAAGTTTTCCAAGATCACGTGGGGCTATGCCCTGTCCTTGGTAAAGGGAACAGTTGCCTACATACTTGATCACTAGTATTTAAAATTTGCCACTTATCAAAAGTAAAAATAAAAAATAGTATTTAGAATTTGCCATGGACTATATTCATATGAACATGAACCTTATGTAGCATTAATTGTATCCGAATTATTCTTTAAGAAAATTCTTAATTTCTAAGGTTTGAAGAAAACAATTCATTAATTTTTTATATTGAGTAAATTTTACAATGATCTTTTATATGGTGCAAATATGTATTTGAAAATTTTTAAACAACAAAAAAAGTATTTGAAAATGGTAGTATTATTTTGAAAAAATAAAAAATACATTGAATTGAGTATGAGTTTAGGTCTAATAGCATATACCAAGAATATCAATAACCTGATTATTACAATTTCCTAGGATTAATTGATTTGATAATTTGTAAGGTAAGAAATAAAAAGAATAAAAATAATCTTTAAGAATAGTAGAGAAAATGAATACTTCTTTCATGTTCTATTATGTGTCACATTTAAAAAACTTTTTATGTATGGTGACTTCATTTCTTCTGACTTTAGGTTTAATCAAGCAAAACAATAAAATAAATTAATATCGACAAATATGAGTAGTTTAGAGATACGGATGTAATAATAATTGTTGATTTATGTCTTTATATATATATATATATATATACACGATCCATTCTAAAGAAAAGAAACCGATGTAACATAAATTGTCAAAATATAAATCATATTTTTTGTTGTAGATCAATTGAACACTTTCTCTAAGGACGATAAGGAAGTATGTGGTTGTAAAATGGTTGGCAAAAGATTGGAGGGGATATGCATTAACTCTATAATACTAATAATAGCTTTTCCTAATTATCAAAATAATAATAATACATTTTCTTTGCAACTTGGATGCAGAAAATTAGGTCATGTGTGGTGTTGAAAAGAGGTAGCATTAGGTTATGTCATCTGGTCTTGAGAGGCCCTCAAGAGTCAAGAACTCCTTGGTGCTTAGCAGGCAAACACGAATTAGAGAGAGATATATATATATATATATATATATATTCAATTAATGATGTAAAGACATATATTTTGCAAAGCTACAAATATGAATTTGATCTGATTTCCCACTGGAAGAATCCAGTCTCATGCATGAATGAACCGTCCCTGAAAGAGGTTCAATTAGTAATAACCTAGTGTTTGGTTAGAGGCGTTTGGAACAGGGGCCGTGTGGCTCATGAGTCAAACGAGTCAATTGGCTCGTGTCTTTCAAAAATTAAGGTTTCTATTTAATATATGTATATAATGTTATTGTATATTTTTTAAAATAAAAAATGATTAGGTGAATAATGAATGAGATATAATGTTAGAAAATAATGATTAAGAAATAGTCAAAATAATTCGATCCACTTAGAGTGCTTAAGAAAAAAAGTCATCGTAACAACAAATAATTACTTGTTAATATAAACAAATATATATAAAGTGTAAAATATCACAATTAACAATAGTTATCTTTATATATATATATATATATATATATTCTAAAAATTTAATATATTATTGACAACTTTATTTATAGTTTTGGAGACAAAAACACTAATTAAATACTAATAATCTAATAATTCAATAATTTTTTAAAAAATATATATAATATTATCAAATCATTTAGACTTTAAAAATAGACTCTAATAATATTTTGACCATTGAAAAAAAAAATTAACTTGAATTTGGTATAATTCAAAATATTAGGCTTCCAAAATTCCTGAGCCTCAGCCAATCCAGAAAGAAAAGAAAAATGGGACAAGGGTTTATCTCCTCCACGACCATTAACACTCAGGACTGAGACCTGACCTTTGGATGAGTTTCAAAGGCAAAAAGAGGTTCCCCCTTTCCCAAGATTAGGAGCCAACTGTTTCCAGTTTCCTTCACCTTTACTTCCTTGGTTTTGGAAGTTGGAACTTGGAGCCAACCAAGTTTCTTGGTCCATTTTTATTCGACATCTTCAATGGTCAATCTTTTCATTTTTTAAATATTTCGTGATACTAAAAATGGGGTTTGCTTCAAGTTCAAGTTAATATTCTTACCATTAGAAAATTTCTGATCTAATTTTTTGTTTAATCAACATAATTCATATTATTATAAGATTATCATTTTTTTACTATACATTTAAAACAAGAATAAAATATTTCACGTGATTTGAATTTCAAATTTTGATAAAAAAAAATTTACTTTATTATAAGAAGCATTCTTAGACGACGGAACATTTGTTCCTTACTCTTTACTTTAAACAAATTTCTTTCATTTTACTCTCAATAAAAAAATTGTCCTTAGACAACAAACTTGATCTGATAACACTTATGAAAGATGTTACATGGAATGTTTTTATCGCAGGCATTCTTTTTTATTATTATTATTAAGCTAAACAGGCCTTAGAGATTGATGTAAAATACAACATCTATCTATGCACACTTTATATTTTCCTAGAAAAATTAACTAACAACAAATTCACCAAAAACATTCTTAATTTTAATAGCTTTATAAAACCACTACGGACAACGTTAATACTCTCTCGTCCCACTATATAGATATTTAACATTTTTTACATAGATTAAGATGATATTTTTAATAATATTGAAATTGTTAAATATTTTATAGTATAAAAAGTATAAAAAATTTTAAAAGTATAGTATGTAAGTGTACTAGTAATTGACACAATAATTAAATTTTTATTGAAATATTAGTTATATTCATTGTTGTTTTTATACTTTCCCATCACAAAATATAAGTCAATTATATGACTTTTTATTATCTTAAAATATAAGTTATTTTATAAAATTTTATGAATATTTTATCATTATCTTTCAATATTATTCTTATTTATTTTCATTCTCCTCGATTTTTTTCTTATTTCAAGACAAATACTTTATATTTAAACCTAAGGAAGGTAAGAAAGATCAAATTGAAAAAGTAATTTGATAAGAGTTTAGTTGATGATTCTTGTTAGGTCTTCGGATTGTGATCTTCATTGCTCCTATTTATAGACGAACAATTGACTTAATTTTCTTAGCTATCAAACTTTATTATTTCAAGTTCTCCATGTTTACATATCTCTTGAGATCACTTTTTTCATGATTCAACCATATCTACAATCATTTATGCATGTTGAGGATAGTGAGTTGACTTGATCTTTGTTTAACAAAATTAGTCTTATCTTTATTAACCGTTTCGAAAAAAAACAATTATGTCTATCATTTGTTTCTTGTTGTCAACTGATTTTCAATCAAAATGATTAATTAGTCGATATTAGTAAGTGAATATTGTATCAAATATTTGTTGTGTTAACACATATAGAGTCTCATTGCTCTTTCCAATTACTATTAATACAATATGTTCAATCAACACAGGATAGACGTTTTAATGAATAAGTTATTTACTCTCTCCATTTTAAACATAAGGGGTTAGAAGAAATTACAAACAAATTAAAGAGGTTTTTAAATCCTAAAACATCATTATTTATTCTGTTCATTTTTTAAAACTAATTCTCAAATTTATTTGGTCTATTTTTTTCTTAAAATTAATTCTTTATCTTTATGATATTATCTCTTTTCGAAAGAATTCTTAGAAAAATATTATAAAAAATTTAGACAAAATATCCATAAAACTAGACATGAACACTTCAACTTGTGCTTCTTGTTGTTTCTAAATAATAAAAAAAAAAAGAAGGCAATACTTAATATAAATGAACACTTCAACTTGTGCTTCTTGTTGTTTGTCTATTTGCTGGTTTATTTACAACATATCCTCGGGAAAATTCAGACCAAACATGTGAAATGTGATATGGTTTCTCACAGCAAAAACAGAAAATCACACCCCTTTACAAGAACATAGTACTGTAATAAACTTCGGGTCTTGCAAACGATTGATTAAAAAAAATCAAACAACATTAACCCGATTTGACTTGTAACCTTTTACAGTTACATCACAAGAACATTTACATAACACAGCTTTATTTTTTGACTTTGGCAAAGAACGAACGCTCATCACAGCTGTTAAAGCACCCTGAAGACTGAAAACATGACGCGCCAAAACAGACATCAACTTTGCTTTAATTTCAATCAACATCCTCTTTAGAGCTCTTCCCAGTTCCCTCTTTTCACTGTGAATACTTCAAATCGGTTTGATTCACCTCTCACTTTCTCAGAAAAGCATCATTTCAACAGTATAATTTCATATGAACTTTCTCCATCATCACAAACAATTGTACGGCTGCTCGAGAACAAAGGGTCCATTTAGAATCCCAGTGAAATTTTTCGCGTGAGAAATAAGCAAAGCATCATCATCATATTGCTTTAGAAAAAACATCATCATTCATTGTCGTAGTTTAGTAAGTAGTAACCAAACGAATGAAAGCTACAAAAATACACCGAAGGAAGGAGAATCACAAAGTCAAACAAAATTCATATATTTATAATCATATTTACAAAGTTGAATTTGACTAAATAGATGACTCAAACCCCAACAAGTGAATTTTTACAGATTTTTCTATTCCAAAAGCCGCCCTGGAAATTTCTCAAAACGACTTGAAAAGGACAACTAATTCTTATATAAAATTTGCCCCCTTCTTCTCAGCACTATAATTACACCATTACAAGAATGCGGAGGCTTTTGATCAAGAACTCCCTAAAGAACACAAAATAACTCTAGATCTAAGAACTTCTCAAACGGGTACTTTCTTCCCTTCGGTTAAATGACAACTCATCTTAATTACAAAATAGACACAATACTTACAGACCCTTTTGAACATATTTACACTAGGTAAAATTATCCCTCACTTCTCACTTTCTTGAGTGTTGATGACTGATGAAAACGTCCAAAATTCCTCTTTCACCTGCGATCAAAATGTAAAGTTTTTTGTAATGCAATTTGCTCTAGTAATATATACTCTTTCTGCTTGATTCTGGAGTAGATAATGTGATCGGATTAAGAACTTGTCTAAGCCAAGGCAGGGATGCTGCAATTTCGGCGATCCTCGAACCCCTCAATTCTCACAGCCGGGTTGTTACCAAAATTGGCCCTAGTACATCCGCCACTCATCCTGGCAGATGAGGTTGGGGAAGCTGCCAAGCCGGAGGGAATTGGAATGGCTCGAGGCGACACAGGAGTGACCTTTTCATCTCCAAATCGAGCATCCTGGATTAGTGGGTTAGAAACTCTGCTCGGCGGTGACCCACAAAAAAATGGGGGCGACGAGGCTACCTGTGCACAAGTTTGATCTGCACCATATCCACCCTGCAAAAAACACACAAGAAACCATGAATCCTTCGTTGCGAGTTCACCAAACACACAGGCATAAGAAACACATGATACGTGTTAAACAAATATTTCAATCACAAATTAAACCCTGTAACCCATAGTTAGAAAACCTACCAATCGATGACCGACCCCCCACCAACTCCCAGAGAACCCACCCCACCTAAACGAAAACAATATAAAAAGGCACAAAGGACCAACATAAACCCAAACAAAATTAAGCTTCCGCACACCAAATGCAACCTAACTAAAGATTGAAGAAATATCGCACCAGGAACAACGAAAGTTCATAGCTTTCAGCCCATATGTCTAAACAATCTCCAAATCAAACAAGGAACAATATCAAATCAAGATTGAAAAACAAACCTTGGATACAATGATATCCAACAGCTCAGCTCCGGCCTTGGCATCAGTTTCCTGTTGATGACTGGGAAACAAATTCAAAAGGATCAGTAATCAGAAATTCGCGTAACACACAAAGTTGAAATACCTAACTTAAAAGGAATTTATACCTAACATGCCAACGGAGAGGCCTGATGGGATCGGCTACAGTAGGGTTAACGACCCCAAGTCGTCTTGGCTTAGGGCAAACCACAGTGCATCTCTCCCTTCTATTATTATCCGCAACATAAGACGGCACAGAGATTGTGACAGAAGCCCTCATCTCCTCAAAGGCAGCAATAGCGCTTTGCTTCATCTTAATCTCCCCAAAATTCTTGTTCCCCGAATATTGAATCTATATGAACAGGTCAAACCTGTTACCATAAACAAAGACATTAATTTAAGATTTAAGAGTTTTCAAGGGTGAAATAGATGTGAGATCAACAGAGACATGGCACGCAAGGGAAACATAAAAATAATTAGCAATATGGATTTCAACAAACTACTATTATATCAATAACCGTATCAAATCAGATCTGGTCAAAATGTGTAGAAACTTAAGAGCTGAAATTTAGCCGGCTAGAATCGTTTGACCTTTTCGTAAAAACAAAATTTTTGATGATTTTGCAGATTTAAGTAAATCTAGATTTTCCAATAAATCCAAAGCAAAAACTATATGGAAATCCGCTGCAAAGATTACAATATATCTTAAAATTTAAAAATCTCCCACGGCAGAAAATTTTGAAGCTCGGAAACCATCTCTCTTCCAGGTAGAGAAAAAATCATGTTCCTCATATATGCAATTTTCAACAAGGCTAGTATGAGATAGAACTTCACAGATCTGTACAAAAATCAACTGAAATATAGCCTCACAGAAGCTGAAGGGGAAAAAAAATCTGGGTTTTAAACATAAAATCAAACCAAGAACTTCACTTCGAAAAAGTACAAAGAGTATTCAGGTTATATTTTCAAAAACAAAAATCCAGAAAATCAAGTTCTCCCAGATCCATGAAAGTAAGCCAACCTCCAAAAGATCAGCTACAAAATCCTTAACCCAGCAGCTCAAACAAAGTCAAACGAAAACGAAAATTGACTCAAAAACAACACCAGATTACTCTTTTCTCCTCACATAACTAAACAGCATGAAAGCTGAAAATATAACATAGAGATCTATAGAAGCTGAAAAGAAAACATATTGAATTAATTGATACCTGAGGGCTCGCTATACAAAAAAAAAACTGTAAAAAGGGACTCTCCTCCTCCTCCTCTCTTACAACAGGAGAGGATTTTGAAAATCTGGAATTTTTACAGAAAATAATGAAAGAGAGAGAAGATATGAAGGACAAAGAAGAAACGGTCAGCCTTGAACATGAAAAAAGAAGGTTCACAAGAGAGGCAGTGTATCACATTTATACACATGGATGATGATGGATGAAGAGAAATCAAAATTGGAAAAAACAAATAATATTTAAAATATTTTATTAAAGTAATAATTAGTATAATATTATTAAAATATTTGGAAAGTCATGTGTGTGGGAGGCAACTACTGCAAAGCCTGCCTAAAGTATTCTAAATGATTTTAAAATATTTTAGTATCTAATTCTATTTTCATTATCCATCCTCATAGTTTCCTTCAATTGCAAACCTTTCCTATTTGATTTTTTGATAATGTTATTATAAGTTTTGAATAGTGATTATTTTAATAAAGAATGATAATAGTGTTAGGACATTGTATAAAATTGTTTTTTTTTATCTTATAAAATTACAATAAATACATTTTGAATAATAATCAATTATAGAGTAATTTTAGTCTATATAGGAAAACAATATATGTAAATGTCAAAACAAGAGATGATGCTAGTATATAATTATTTATTTTAAGTTCAAAATATTACTACATGCATTTTTTGAATGAAAAATAATAAATAAAAGTTAATATATACATACATGTGTGTGTATGTATGTACTAGAGTTAGTCTCTAGACAATTGGACTCTAATTTCTTTGTGTTGACAAAATATAATGATTTGATTTCTTTAATTTTTCTTAATATAAATAAAAAAAATAACAGTATCAACTATTTATGTATAATATCGAAATTTAAAATTTTCTTTTTCATTTTGTCTTTTTTTTAACATAGAAACACCAAAACACATTGACAAGTGGAAAAGGTCTCTATTATAATGGAAATTCAAAGAACTTAAAAGTATTATTGATGCTTTTCAATTATAACTTTTCTTTTTTATCAATTGGTTTGAAGTTACATAATATTACAATTTGAAACAATATAATTATTAGCTTGGAAACTCTGGACTCTTTATATACATATAAATATTTAATCAAATTATTTAAAATTTATGGCATTAAAAAAATATAATACGGTAATTGTTATTTTATCTAAAAATGAATGAGGTAAGAATAAAAATATGAGAAATAGTTTGCAAAAGTTTCAAAGTATAAGGGTACAGAAATGAAAATTACATTGTTGCAATTTTTCACTGTATTTACGCAGGCGCTGGGGCGGTGCCTCTGGGCTCTTGTTTTAGATCTCATCGATTTCTGCACCCGCTGCGAATTAAATAATTATTTAATTATAGTATTTTAATACTATAAAAAATCTTAAATATTCAGCTCTGGACGATTGATTCTAAAGCCGAAGCGGTCGAGACTCGAGAGTGAGAAAAAATCGTAAAACTCGCTGCGGAAAGGTGACACGTCAAGTGATAATTTGATCTCCAATCGGTTCACGCACCGACCTCTTAGGTCGGCAGATCTGGACCATGTTTTTTTCTCACTTTCTGGTTTTATCACCGCAAGTTGGGGGTATAGATATTTTTTCTGTTCCACAATAAAAAGAATATTTTATTTTTTCTTTTTAAAATTAATATATTAAATTCCTATTAAATTTATATCAGTGCTGTTTATTTAATTTATTTTCATATTAATTCATTATATCTTTGAGAAGATAAGAATTTAAATTCCTTAATCATAAATCAAAGGATGAAATCCTAAATCACTATTAAATTTTCTCAAACTACTGCTCATTAGATCTACAAAAGTTAAATTTGAATTGACAAATCTAATTGAAATTGAAACGTTATTAACTATTTCAAAATGATTAACTAGATTTACCGTTTATTAAGGTTCATGATTTAATAATTTTTTATTTCAATTTATGCTTTTTATTTTAATAAATTGTAAATTGATGGTTCAAACTTTAAAAAAATTATTATATATAATTTTATTTAAAAATTTAAATTTATTTTTTATATGTTAGTCTTGTCATCATATCACCATTTTGCCATAATTATGTATAAAAAAATTATTTTTTATCTTTTTAAATTTCAAAAGATGATTTTAAGTAATTAAATTACGAAAACTTTGATTCATCTATCTTCTCGAAAGACACATAGGCAGTTTAATTTTCATTTTCAAAAATTAAATTTAAGCCAAATTTATTAACAAACTTTCATTTTTTAAATTAAAATAAATTACCTTGAAATTTTTATTTTTATTTTTTTAAAATTAAAATTGAAATCGTATTAAAATCGTAACTGTAACTTTGTCATAACCGGTTGAAATTGAACATTGTCAAAACTGTGAACCATTTAATATTCTATTTAAATTTTTTATTTTGATAAATCATGAACTGACACTTTATGAACTATGGTAAGATCTACTATTAATGAAGTCCTACTAAAATTGTAATTTTTATCAAAGGATTGTAATGCATTTTGCATGCAAACTCGCTATTTTTTATTTTCTTTTGAGAACTCTCATAAAATTTTAATTTTTACTCATATGAATTAATTCATTCGTTATTCATGTGTTTAATTTGACTAAAAAAATGCATTAGTTATAAAAAAGTATTTGTATTTCTAAAATTTTATATTAAGGACAAAAAAATATACAATCATTAAGAACCAAAACATATAATAAAAAAATATAACAAAGATAAAAAGGGATAATAAAAAAAACATTGGAAACAAATAAATAAAAATAATTATTAGGGTCCAAATTGAGTAAATGAAAATACATTGACGACTAAAGTTAGAAATTCTTGTGGATCTTGTTTTTAAAAACATTTATATCTTCTTGAAGATATAATGTAATATATAAATAATACTTTATTCATGTAAAATTTAATATTTATTTTTTACTTTGTTTAAAAATTAATGAACGTAATTGACTTGAATTACTTTACTAAATTATCCTTTACACTAGTGAGATAAATATCTTAAATTTAAAACGATGTGCGATGATGATTATAAGTTAGTTTGATATAATTTTTTTTAAATTAAGAAGACTATTAGTAGAATTTTGAAATAAAAATATATTTATTTAATAAAAAGTAGATATTTAATTTCAAATAAATTAAAATAAAATATAAACATTCAATTTCTAACTAGTGAGTACAATCTTTTAATACACGGTGATGACTAAATTACCTAAAGTGTTATCTTTTTAAAAGTTAAGCAAAAAAATGATGTGAGATATTAGGTTTATACTTTTTAAAGTTTTCTCTCTTTTTTTTTTTTGAGAAAAAAGTATTTTTTAGAGAAAAACCCTAATGTAAAATGTGGAAATCAAATTCGTTCACATATGAAGTATGACGTATTTGGGCAAAAAAGGAAAAAAGAAAGAAAGAAAAAGGGACGTGTTGGAACAATGAACAATTAAGCTCAACCTAATAAATGGAAGGAGATAAAGTATTAATTTGTGTGGGAAATTGGCCTTAAAAAAAAAAAAAACTCAATACATTCATTTAAATGAATTGATACAGATTTAAGAAAAATTTAAAAATGCACGTCTTCTATGACGCGCAATACTCCCTTTGTTCTTAAATAGTCATTGCATTTGAAGATGTACACTATTTAAAAACGATCTAAACTCTAAGAAATTTTTAAAGAAAAGACTAGATATTATGTTGTGAATTAAATCCATGCTAGCTTTACTCAAAGGATTTTTTTTTTTTCAAAGTTGTTGAAAGATTTTAAGGAAAGTTTTAACATTAAATTGTTGTAGTTTAGGAATGATACAAGAATAATGTAAAAATAAAATGAGATAAAGGAGTACTTCTAATGAAATATACTATAACAATGATTATCTTAATTTTATAAAGTACTAAAATTATTTCTGAATAAAGGAATCTAAAATAAAATAAATATTCGAGAATAGATATATTAATGTATTAATATATCAACGATGCATTTTTCTACCAAAAAGAGGGAGAAACATATTCAATAAATGCATTATTATTTTTGAACTACCAATACACCAATTCAATTGAAGGCTCGAAGCCATTTCTGAAACCATAACTAAAGCTGATCCATATATGGACTTCATTAATAAAAATGGCTAAAAAAATTCAACAGTCGAAGAAGTAAGATTTGAAGAAAAAAAGATTTTTTTTTGAGGTCAAAATAACAAGATTTTCTTTTAGGCTTAAAAGAAAATAAAAATAAGGGGAAAAGTACTTTGGATACCCAATTAAAATTCATCAATAATTGACAAAAGGTTTGGAATTATTGAAAAACTTTACAAAGGTGTTTTTTTTAAGGAGTTAGAGTACCCCAAAATTTTCATAAAAAAAGAAGAAAAAAAAATAAAACATAAGGAGGGAGACATAAACTTAATTTCTAATAAAAGTAGAAAACAATAGTAAATTAAAGCTATAAATAAAGTGGTGTAACCACTCATATAATGGAGTCCTATAATTCGAGAGGCTTGAGTGTACGTATATCGTCTCTAAGATCTCATGGAAGTAAAATCACACTCAAAAAAATCATAGTCATAGTAATCATGTCTTAATCACAATTCACAATAATATAATCATAATAATTATTAAACCATTTAGTTTGATAATTATTAAATGGTTTAATAATCACAATATTGACTGTATCAATTGAATAAGATTTTTAATTTGATAATGTAATTATATGATAATGATATAATATTAATTGATATTTTAATAATTTTATGACATTTGACATATGACTTTTTATGTTAACAATGTACTATTAGACATGTTATTAGGTACAAAGTTGTTGAGGTTACTAATTTCTCCAAAATTAGTTATACATAATGATAAGGATAATGGATTTTTTTTTTCAAGATCAAACTATTATTTATTTTTAGATTAAATTGAATGTTGATATTCAATTTTAATTGAAAGGGTATAAAAAAATTTCTCCAAACCTATTGTTGATTTTGAAGCTGCTAAAGCTATGGAATGGCTGGATGATGGATAAGTGTGAGGTGACGGTTGAGGCGGCTGCCAATTAAGATTAGGGTTTCAATTAGATTGATCAATTTTATAAATATTTAGTTAATAAAGAGTAATTTTATAATTCAATAGTATATCTTTTTTAAATACAAAATATTTTGTGTAGAGCATAACTTAAACTCATGATTTTTTTAATACATGAACAATGTTGTTTCTTGTTATAATTCAATATTTCAAAATGAGAATATTAATTTTTTATATATTTTTAAATGAATCCAAATAGAATTTTAAATTTTCAAAATATTTTAAATTTTATATATATATATATATATATATATCCAAATTTCAAAGTAAACTCGTGGCTATAACTAAGTGAGTGATATTTGAATAACTAATTACTTTTGAAGTGTAGTTGAATACACTTATAAAATTACTAAGTGGGTGGGTGGGGGGGGGGGGAGATAAGTAGTTGAATACCAAATTACAGTCAAATAATGAATGTTCTTCTAAGTTTTGAAGTATAGAACTTATAAAAAAGATCCACTATTTCCCTTCGAACAAAAAAAAAAAAAAAAACCCTTCAAATTTTCTTATGATTTTTACATTTTCCCCACCAACAATTTTATCAAAAATCAATAAGATCATCATCTAATGCGTCTTTTCTTGTTACTTGTTCCCCAATTTCAATTTCTAGTATCGTCTCCATATCTTCCCATAGAACATGAAAATGTCCAAGTAACAAAATCTCTATATAAAGCAACCAAATACTAACTAAGGTTCACAAAATATCTGATTTGCCTAAGAATCTCTCCATCTTTCAAAAAAGAAAAGAAAAAAAAAGGGATAATTCATAAGAATCTCAATTAAATAATTTGGAAGAGTAGCAAAATGAGAACACCACACCAGGCAACCCGGCAAACTTGTTAGCCACAATTGGACAACAGTGCCAACTGTTGTGACTCACAACTTTAAAAATAAATAATTTTCTTCGTGACCAACCGGCAACTATGCCTAATGACCGTACCACGTCTTTAATTTTCAATTTTGATGGTATGACCATTTTTTTTATTAAGTAAATTAGCACGAAGAAAATTGTGCATATTACGCTTAAAATATGTTTACCACTTTAATTTGTTAATACTTTTGTGTTACTGATATTATATTTAACTTAATATTTATACTTATAAAAATTAAAAATAATTTTTTATCTTAAAAAACATTATCGTATGTATTGATTATTAATGTAATTTGTAATGAGATCATATGAGAAGTGAAATACGTATATCAAAATTATTAGTATAATTTTACATGATAATATATTTATTTTTAGATAAATGAAAATATATAAAAAAAGTATGCATGCAAAAACGAAAAGGAAAAAATATTATTTGCAGATAACTTTTGAAGAGTAGTAATAGTGTGGTAAGTTCATAAGAGGAGGAGAAGAGAAGGATGAATAAAGGAAATATAGATATACACAACTCTTTTCATTTTAATTTAATAAAGACCTAACTTCTTGGAAGGTCCCTAAGGCCTTTATTTTAACATTATTAGCGGAAGAGGGGAGGTGTGGGTTGAGGGTCAATTTTGTCATTAATTATCATCTTATATTTTCACTAAAATAGCTTTTTCTCTAATTTGGAGTAAAAGAAATGTTGATGTGGAGAAATAGTTACTGCTGTTAATTAACTTTTACTACTCTATTACTAACCACCCAGAAAAAAAAAAGAAAAAAAAAAAACCCTTTTACTATCTTTCACTGCAACATTTTTCCCTAACTAAACCATACCTAATAATAGAGATACTCTAAATAAAAAATGGTATTTGTATGAGACAATAAAAAGATTATGTGAATATAAGTAGATGGAAGTTTTCTTTAGTAATTATTAACTCAACAGTTGAGTGTAATCTATAGTTTAAAAAAGGGAAAAGAAAGCAAGTTGAAATGTAAACAATTTCAGTTTTGAAAGTGTCTTCTTTAGATAAAAAAATAGATTTCTAGGTGACAAAACTTTTTGAACTTAATTATTTGTTTGCTAATTATTTCACAAGTCATCATAATCCAATTTACTTTATCATTGTTTAATTTAATTTCACGTAGGATCACATGGTAATGCCATGATTATCTTTGAGTAGAATTGAAGCAATTCACCACAGACCTTTGTAATGAAACATTTCAAATTATTTCTTCCAGTGAATTTCTCATGAATAAAAAATACAACTTACTCATGCATCATTAGAGGGCAAACTGAGTTATCACTTAACAATCTCTGTTAACTAAAAACTTTTACAAAATCAAACTAAAACAACTTGGACAAAGGGTCATAATTTGATCACAGTTCCTACTTGAAACATGTTCGAAATTATGAAGAGAGGGCCAATGAAATTGAGTTATGTATGCAAATTTCAATACAAAAAGTCAGTACACATCAATTTTTCTAAATGTTCTTGTAGTTGGGACAATAACCATCATTTTCATCTCTCAAGAAATCTAATCAGCATTGTCATAAACCCACAAACTTATACTTAGTGCTCTAATGTTCAGAGAGAATCAAAATATCGATTTCTTTTTTTTTTGGATTAAATATTATTGTATTTGGATAAAAAATTGTTTTATATTTAGAGTAATAGTATTATATTTCTTCGAACCCTCATAATATATAATGTTATAAAATATATTTAAGTAGGTTATTTATATATGTATTTTAATTTAAAAATTTAAAAAATAATTTTATATAAATATACGAGACTCATAAGTTAGGTCGACAGAAATTAAAATTTTGAAAGTAATGAGCGTTTTGAAAAAATGGAATTTTTTTTTCTTTTTGCAAATGTTTCAGTAACTAACTAAAGTTATGTATTGCAAAAATCGTGGAAAATGGCATGTGCAATAAAATCGATTCAAAGTGGACAGCTTCCTAACCCTATCTTTTAGGTACACCATTTTTTATGTTTTTTCTGCTTAGTGTTGTTGAAGAAGTGTTCCTCAATACAATCATATGAAATTGACCATTTCATAGCAGTATTAGTGGTAAATAGTAGTAGTCATAAGTCATAACCAATAACAACATGCAAAGAAAGGAAGAACACATATAACAACATTTCACTTTTAGGGAAAGGAAAAGACAGATCAAAATAAAGTACCAACCATAAAAATCTATAGGGTATAGATGGTAGATATTACGAGAAATAAGATAATAAATTCATATGCGAAAAGCTTCATAATATTACATCATACGATTACGTGGTAAGCAACATAGAAAGTAAAACAAAAAATTCTTATGATTCTTTATGTCATCATGAAATTACCATAAATATTTTAACTCTAAAGATATGTTGTTTCTTATTTTCCGTATACATATACATAGTAGAAATAATGAAGCCTAAATTGATCCAAAATTCATATCTACTTAAAAATGTGAGAATATAAGCAAAATGATATACTTTTTTACACTTTATCCAAAATAACTTGTATTATTGAGAGTATATCAAATAATTCTAAATGTATTAATAAAATATCGAAACCTTTTTAAATTACGACATATCTAGCAATCACGTCGAAAATTTATATATTGACAAATTTTTTATTTTGGTCATTAGATGTATTTTTCATAAATGTTTATATATTTATTTTATATTTATGTTTTGTTTTTTTTAAAATATATTCTTATAAGTTAAACTAAAAAAAAAAAAGAAACACAATTATTAGACGTACCAGGGAGTTACGACCATGGAGCCGACCTTGAATCACATCTTGTTCTTCAATTTTTTTTACTTATTCTTTTTTTAATTAAATAGTTAGACATTTTTTCTTAAAAAAAGATTAGATAGCTAAAAATAAATTAATAATTTTTATTTATTATATAAAATATAAATTTGGAATAAAATTTTAAAATATATTTTTATTAATATTGAAATTGTAAATAAATATTTCAATTATTAATGTATAAATAAAAATACAATATAAAATTAATGTATTTCTATTTCATTCCCATATAGGCCTAATTCAGTTCCCCATTTCATTAATTTGAAATAAATTAATCTTATATTATATTTTCATTTTGTCATTTATATATTAATAATTAAAATAAATATATATTTGAAATACATTAATTTTATATTATATTTTATTTTTTCAATTTATATTAATAATTAAAATAACTATAACTATATATATATATATATATATATATATATTGTTTTGGTCATAGAGAGATCCATGACATTCACTTCTTAAATTGAAGTTAATTTGGTTTTTTGTATATATATTGTTTATATTGTATTTTTATTTATACATTAATAATTAAAATATTATCTACAATTTTTTATTCAATTAATTTAATATTAGTAAAAATATTTTTAAATTTTTTTTCCAAAGTTATATTTTATATAATAAATAAAAATATTAATTTATTTTTAGATGTCTAACTTTTTTTAGATAAATTCTCTAACTATTTAATTAAAAAATAAAAAGTTTTAAAAAAATTTTAAAATTGAAGAACTATACACGATTCACAATCGTGTTAGTTGCATGGACGTAACTCCGTGGTACATCTAATAGTTGTTTTCTTTCTTTGGTTTTTTAGTTTGGCTTATAAGATTTTTTTTAAATATAAAAGATTGTAGATATAGAATAAATATATATACGTTTATGGAAAACCGTCTAAGGATCAAAAAAAAAATTTGCCAGTGTGTAATTTTTGATGTGATTACTAGAATTTGACATTTTTATTTAATACGTTTAAAGTTATTTTCGTACGCTCTTAATAATCTAGATTATTTTGAATAAAAATGTAAAAATGTGAGTTAATTTGATTAAATTCTCTAAAAATGTACTCATATTAACTCAATTGTTTTTTTTTTGACAAATGAGTTCAATTAACTTAATTGAGTTCAAGTATCAACTAATGTTAAATTTCATTCACTCTAAAAATTTAATCTGATATAGAAAGTCTGGTACTTAATGGATATAACTGCATAAACGAGAATTGAAATACACTTCTCTCGTTTTTTATACCATGCTAAATAGAGGCTAATACTCTTTAACAATGGATAAATAATTGAAATAAAAAATGAGTATAAATGCTCTTTGAAATGCTCCCACAAACAAAAATCTCTCTCTCTCTCTCTCTCTCGTGGTTGAATAGATTGTCAACTGTATGTTGGTGGCTGTCAATTACATGATGATACTGCAGATCTCTTCTGGACCCCAAAAACACTTGGACTATTACCAAACACTGACCAAAAGTTTGCGTCTTCAAAGAACATATGGTTCTTCTGCTTCTTCAGCCCTTAATTTCTTCCTTCCCGGAAAGTTCACATTTACAATTTGCAGCTATATAATAAAACCATGATATAAGGAGTTGCGAGAAAGAATATGGAATTTTGTTGTCCTCGCAATCAGCACTGCTCGCTTTTCCCTTTTCCAGCTATACTCGTGGTGTGCCTCATTGAATTTAAATGTAAAAACGTCTTTGTCGAGGGTTCTTGGTCCATATGCTCCAGAGTCGATGCAGTTTATGGATAGCTATGGTTACGTGTTATGAATATGACCATTTTCCCTTTTTTTCTTCTAAATATCAGCACGTGCTTAATATGAATTAAGAATTTTCTTTTATACATTTTGAATTTAAAGACTTAATATTGACTAGTGAGTGATTGCTTTCTATGTGATATTTATTCTAGTGATACTTCAAATTTTTTTTTCTTCACATAGTACACCAGATATTTAGAAAATAAATTAATTTCAAAGCACAATAATTTTTATATATATATATATATATATATATATATTTATTTTGGTTGTAACCATCAGATCTTTCAATTATAGTATTTGGAGATAGGTCATAACTTCAATTAACACCACTGTATCCTATGCATAATTAAAGAATCATGCAATCTTTTTTTTCTCCTATCTATTTTTTTTTAATCCTTTTATCTGATAATATGTTTACTATGTGTATGAATTACTTATATATCCTATTAGAGTTGAGAAAAGAAAAAATGAGATAAAAAAGTGACTTTGCTTTTGTCAATCAGAACAACAGAAAAAAGACTGAAGGAAAGGAATTGGTCCAGTCTTTCAAAGAATTGCACAGAAATAAAGTCACACTTTATAGAATTATACTCTTAGCAATTTCTACAAAGAATTCACTGTATTTCACTAGAAAAAAAAGAAGAAAAAAAGCAAAATGGAATGATGCTTATTTAACCAATTATTCAATTGAACAAGCTATTAATACTGTAGTAATTCAATAATTTAATTGATAAAAGACGAGAGATTTTGGTTAAATCCTCTTTCTCTAACGTATGCACCACAATCGCTAGGATGCACAATTTAAGTTGGATTAGATTGAAAATAAGAGTTTGTTTGTTTCTTCTAAGTTTCCTACAAGAAATACTAGTTAGGAAAAACGATACCACCAAATTCCTTCGACAAATGAAGCTTTTCCATGGTTTATATTGTTGTTGCTTTCACTAACTCTTTCCAACCATTTTCATGGCTGTCAAAATCTGCATTTATCTTCTTCATTTAATTTAATTTAATTTATTTATTTGTATGACCTATCTTTCGGCGTTTGACTATGTTTGGCGATAGCAATCCCAACTCTTTAGTACTGTTACGAGTTAAATCATGTGATTGTGACTAAATTGATCAGAGTTTGAGAATTGATCCATTTTATTTTATTTTTTAGAAGGAGAAAATGATGACAAAGGCAAAGAAGGGCTAAGAGAGAGAGAGCTAAGAGAGAGAGAGATGAGAGAGAGAGAGAGAGAGAGAGAGAGAGAGAGCTTGAGATTTAAATTTCGAGCAACACCTTTCTTACTCAATTTCCACCATTTTCTTGTGGTTCTTGATTCTGCACAAATGTTTAACCAATTGAATTTAAAGATGTTGATTTGAATTATCGCTATTAACAATTGCTATGATACATTTAAGAATATTACTGTTATTTTCAAATATATTACCTGTGCTGTTACTATATACTATACACTTGTAGTGTGAAATAATTCCTCCTTCGTTGATGGGATAAAAAGGGAAATTCAAAGGAGATAAAAGGAAGGATCGAATTTAAAGCTTTGGAAATTTGGAATTCAGTTTAAAGAAGGGATAGGGAAATCCAGGGAATAAGATCAATTCAAAAGATTCCGTTAATTTTTGTATGAATAATGACACAACTCCATTTTCTCTTTCATTTTCTTTTTTTATTCTCCTCTTATTTATCTCGAAACGATAAATCTTTAATCTTTTCATCCAATTAATAACAATCGAATAATATATCACACTAGTCAGATGATTCTTGTTAAATTCAAAATCACAAACTCTTTTTTCTCCCTTTCCCTTCTAGAAAAACAGATCAAAATTCATCCCAAAAAAAAGAAAAAAAACAAAACAAAAGAAGCTAGTTTGAGTGATGCTATCAGTAACTACTAATTCTAAGAAAATTCTATATATTCTAACCGTGTGGGCTATTATTATTATAAAGCAGGAAAAGATAAACAAGAGTCCATTTATCAAAGATTACGTTTTAGTCATTGCTAACTGATCTGATGATGAAGACATTTTTTTTTTAAAGTCGTTTAATTACATTTTCCAAAATTGTATATGACTCCTTGGAAAAGTCTACTTAAGAGTGGAGAAATTTTCATCTCAAGACATTGATTGATCGTTACTCATTAGCTGGTGCTTTCAAGGTTAGGCATTACCATAACACGACCAGCAAATATTTAGGTCAGTAATATGACCCAAGTGTTCTAACAATCTTTTGTCTAGAAAAAGACATAATTTGCTGCTTAATCATCCCCTTGATTTGCGTAAGCAAAACTCATCTTCCTCCACTTCTCTCCTTGTCTCAACCCAACATGTTTGGTCCACTGTCAAGAACATTATCACCTCATTCACACTCGTAATTTACAAATTTACATGTCTTTTGTTTTTTTCCCCTTTAGTTTTCAGTCCATTTTTTTTTCATTTAAGATTGAGCTTGATATTAATGGTTAATCTAATTTTTTAACGCTCATAAGTTAAGAATTTCTATGTTATTTCTGACATTTTCAAGCATTATTGAGATTGTCAAATTCTTGTTTAGGTTGTACTTGCCTTTGACAATTGACAACTCTATTGAATTTGTCTAATTCTTGTGTTTAAGGTTGAATTTTCTTTAATTTGGGCTGATAAAAAAAAAATTCAAGTTTGAGCTTAAGTGTAACTTAAACTTGGCTCACTTAAATCTTTATTGGAAATAATGCCGAGTATTCTTCTCACTTGAACCAAGTCATTCCTGTAGTTTAAATTCAAACTCATGAATTTAACATGAACTCTTTGTGGAAAGGGCATGTCAGAGGCTTGCTTCTTTTATACTCCTACTCAAACTTCGAACAGAGATTATTCAACACTAAACTATCAATTAGTAGCATCCCCTGATGAAGAATAATGAGGTACTATGATGCAGTGAACTCTTCTCTGTTGACCAGTTTTATCCTCTGAAAAGGCGAAAGGTAGCAATATATATATATTCCAACAAATACCCACTTGGACCATATCAAAGTTTGAAAGAATCAACAAAAAAATACAGCCCTATTGGTTCAATGGAAGACAGCTGATGCAAGAAATTATATATTCTGGAAGAAGGAAAACGAAATATGAGACAAAGGATTCTAAATGTTTTTCAATGTCTGCTTTACATCTCTTTCCAAAGTGACAACTTACCATTTGTGTGGCTGAAGATATGGTCTTTAAGCAGTTGAAGGGTCAGCTGACTCAGCTGCAGCTCTTTTTTTTGCAAAATATTCTTCAGCACGCGCTAGGTTCTTTGCCACAGATGGTTTCACCCACTTCTTTTTACCAGGGAGAACAGTCAAATTGCAACCAGCAGCTTCAAGCTTCTCTTTTGCTGATGCAGAAAAGGCACGAGCCTTGAAGCTTAGCTTCACGCTTAATTTCCCGTCACCTAAGATCTGAAAAAAAAAGGAAAAAAAAAAAGAAAAAAGATTTTTGGTTAAGTATTACAAGAAGATGGATCTTGTACAGATCAGATAACAAAGTCAAGCATATGCTAGTAATAGATAGGAATCAATTTGCAAAATGACTGATGTTTGGCATGTTTAGAATGCGTTGACATATGTGCTCGAATATAATGATAAGGAAGCAGTTGCCACAAGCTGGAGAATAAACATCAAAATATCAACCTGGAGGGATTTTTTAAGTAGTGATCAGCCTAACAGTTTCTGACGGTGCCATGTTAAGTTAAGTTGGAAAGTTAAAAGTTCATTCTAATAACAAATACACTACTTTGAGCTAATCAAAGGTATCCCACAACTGCAGCATGCTATTTACTTTTTAAATGTTATTCTGTTAAAGATGTAAAATACTTCCATGCTCTGGCGCATGTTGCTCAACTGCCTAAAACAAGCATGCTTTCTATATAAACTGCAAGAAAAAAAAGGTCCTAATGTGGCTCCAAAGATAAGAAAACAGACAGAGCTCACATATTAAAATGTTATTGCTAGATGGTAGATAGCTAAGAAGTATAATTTGGGATGGGGAAAATATTCAGAATCCACAATTCTTATGAGAATGATTGCAGACATGAACACAGCTCCATATTTTATTGAAATGATTACATCCAATAGATTGGTCTTGTCAGATAGGAGCAATAGAGCTCTTCAGAGTTTGGCCTGCAGAACTGAAACAATGCTATGATATTATCTCCTTAGGATAAGTAGCACATTTCCTGACTACCACTAAATGGAATCTCGCATCCAAACAAAGTATCACTTCAGGTGCCTAGTCAATTGATTCTGGCGACAAACGGAAGGATGTGCACGCAAGTATTACAAAAGCAGACAAAGCACATTGCACATCTAGGGAACAAGTCCAAGCCTATGCTAGGCAATAGGCAGAATCAATCTGCAATTTTACATGATATTTCTCATGCTTAAAATGTGTCAGGATATTTATCTGAACCTCATGAAGATTAATTTCAGTTACTTATAACCAAATATCTGGTAGAACCGTAGAAGCCAAGCTGTTTATTTTATTTGTGGCCTGAGGAAATGGAATCATGTTATTTATTATTTCTGAAGACAATAGCATATTTCCCTACTATCACTAAATAGAATCTTGCACAGTTCAGATACCTGGTCATTGGTGAACATTAAAAGAGCAGATAAAACATATCTAGGTAACAAGTTCAAGCCTATGCTAGTGATAGGCAGAATCAATCTGCAAGATTTTAGGATCTTTCTCAAGCTAATGTGTCAACATATGTGGTCAAATATCATGATAAGGACAGCATTGGGACCTGAGGGATAGCCTTTGAAGCAAACCAGCTAATTTACGCTGAAGGATAAATATAAAAAAACAGAACCATCTAAAGCTAGATAAAAATGAAAAAGCAATCCAGGATCAAATGCATACTTTTAAGAAACATCTAAATCTGGATAAACATTACTTTATCAAGACATAGAGCACTTCCATGCTATAACATATGTTGCTCAGCAGCAAAAAAAAAAAAAAACTTAAAACTTGCGGTTTCTATAGGAACTACAAAACACTGATCCAACTGCTTCAAACATTGCATTCATATCAAATAGTGGCTCCAAAATAGAGATGGCATGATTAAGGACATGTAAATAACTACAGGCCAATTTCTAAGAGCACCATATGGAAGCAGTAGCATGTTAACGAAAATCATCCGATAAACACAATTATTTAGTCCAGAGTATATTGTCACAAGCTCCTGATGGAACTCAGTTTCAGGTATCACATGACCAAATACCAGATAGATGCAATGGAACTTTTTGAGTGGGACTACAAAAATGAAACCATGCTATGAGATTTCCTTTGAAACCAGTAGCATATATATCTATTACCACTGGGTGGAATCTTGCACCGAAAACAAGTGGAATTTAGAAACCTAGTGAATTAAGACAGATTAAAGCTGAATAGACAAAGTCGTGGTAATGGTATAAACTTTACCAATAGAGTTTTCAGGTTGCTGGATTCAATTAGTTCATCATTTACCAATAAAAAATAGAAAGATAAAAAGGAAAAGAAAAAAAGGAAAAAAGTAATTTCATTATATGACTATTAGTTAAATTTTGATAACGATATGCAATTTATTTTTATTTTTATTTAGAAACTTCATTTGTCCATAACTCTAATAGACTATTGAATTTCTCTTAATAAATGTTATATGGAGCTATTAGGTTCTAGGACATGAGATTTA
>SRSM01000300.1:0-49922 GCA_019593545.1 Apocynum venetum
AAAAAACATGTAATGCACAACGATCATATAACTTGGGGCCTCCTATTACAAGAACATTAACTGAAAAGTTGAAATTTTTTGTGAGCTTACATGGACCGAACAGATGAGACATCAAACCGGTGGACCTCCTTCAATAGTATTGATAATATCCAGAACCACTGATGCGGGGTCACCCTTGTGCAATTGAAGAGCTTGCCTGGATATTGATAATGGCAAACAAGGAAAGACAGAAATAGGCTACTTACTGAAGGTAAAAAGTAGAACAAATATTGCATCTATCATGGATATACTAAAACCACAGCATACTTGAATTTGACACGTGCTTGCGCATAATGCTCCATCCGGATCAGAGCATGGCCCCAAGCACTCCAGACAGGAAAAACATCAATCTGAGCAAAGTTAGAACAAATAAGAGATATTAAGGATAGAAAACAAGGTGATGGAAGAGCCTGAAGGATTGTATGGTAAATGTACTTGCACTTCTTGCAAGTATAGACAGCCATGCTATATCGTTCATCTGTGATCAGTCGATCCCTAAGATGTGCAGAAGATTCTTTATCAGCAATATCATCAAGTGAGACAGCTATTCCAGATCCAAGAAGGCTCTGAAGTAATTCAGCACGTCCCAGCCAAATGTCAACTTGGGTCAGCACCTCAGAGAGCTCATCAGTAGATTGACTACCTACACTTGAACTGCCTGCATCAGAGGATGTTTCATCTGTGTCCTTACCTCTTTCCGAATTACTTGACAACTCATTCCCCCCTGTGAGCTTTCTAAGCTGGGATTTAGCAAATTGTAGGCCCTGCAAGACGCAGCTCAAGTAAAACTCCAATGGACACCCTTAGAATTAGATTCCAGTAAGTGGCCAAAAGATACCTGTACAAATGTTTCTGTGGCATGATATGCTCGTCCTATTGTTTCCATAGATGCATTCTCAGGTAATGTCTGGAGCTCAATACATTCTCATCTGATTAGTGCAAAGTCTAGAGCACCCTTCCCAGAAGCAATTTCATCGGAGCACAGTGATAGCAGTGCCTAGAGACAGAAAACACCGAGGGTGAGAGAGAGAGATAGTAACAGCACAACTTGCAGCAGAGCAGAAGCAAGCTAGATATGCGTGCTTCCACAAAATGTACAAATTAACATGTATATAGCAATTATACTGTTATATAAAGTGGAAGAAGAATACACATAATAACAAGATAACAGAACATGTGCAGAAACATAAAACCACTTCGACGCACCAGTTTCACTCTAGTAAGAAATGTAATCTAATAGATCTGTTGTGCTACAGAAATTTGATCTAAATATTACGGTAAAGAGGGAACAGTACAGCTGTGAGCCACAGATATTTCCCATCACCTATGTCTGGTATATGGAAAGAACCAACACAAAATCCAGAGGTTGTGCTGCCTGTTGCTCATGTGTTTAATTTGATACACCGAAGTAAAAGGTCAATGTGGCAATTATACAATTAATTATTTTATAAAGTAGCAGCTCCTCTCACCGACCATTCAAATCAAGCACTAAATATCTATTTTCTTTATGAGTAAATATCCTGACTAAAACTTATAGGAATGGATGGAAGGATATAAATCTAAAGTGGCAAAATGATGAGAAAAATGGTAGCTCTAGGTAGAAACATAAAGGGAAACTCAAAACAATGTACATAGCTCTGAACACTACTTGCCACACCAACAAGGATAATTACAAAAGCAACCAGTCAGAATAATCAGCTGAAACCATCCAACATTATTCCTTAATCAGATTCTAGGTGAGAAGACATGGTTGTTAGTAAATTGAATAGAGCATATTAATATGTTGTTTTTCAACAGAAGAATGATATCATAAAAACCACCTCTTTTGATCAATATTTAGCTGTGTTGTCACCCCAGGGTTAGCATGCTACCTAAAAGAGGAACATATAGCTTTTTGAGGCTTCCAACCTTAAACAAAGTAATATCAGGTGAACTTTCATATCGATGAGAAGAACGAACAGCTTCATCCTTTAGGATCTCCTGTAAGCATCCATCCTCAGCAATGGAAACAGAAGGAAGTCTTTCTTGTCCATCTGCTGGATATGATGAACGTTCCTCTTGAATACCAGCCACTGCCTCCCAGGCTACCCTTTCTGATTGTGTTAACCCAGAGCTTTTCTTTTCCTGTAAATCCTTTGGAACAGTCTTGTCTCCACTATGGCGTGGAGCCCAAGAAAATGCTCTTTTCTGCAAGTTACTTAGGCTGCTACTAAAGGAGATGACCGTGTTGGTGTCCCCGTCTTTGTCTTTTGCTTTACTCTAGGGCCTGAAATTGAAACCCGAGGCTCCCTGGAAGGAGAACTAATACTGACTGCAATAGCATTGACAGCATATGCAAGAATTATACTGTTGTCTCTCAGTGAAGGGAACTCTTTAAGTATCTACAAGCAAACATTAACAGAACATAATCAGGAATCAGATAACCTGAAAACCAAATCAAGTACATTCTACTGCTTTTACCAGAGAAGCAGATTGCAGTTGTTTCCTCATCAGCAAAACTTCAAGAATCAAATGAGGGTGTTCATGAAGTGAAGAACATCTTTGTTGCCATGGTAACGGCAAGGCAGCCAAGACACGAAGGCCTAATGCCCACAAATTAAGCCGGGGACCTCAGCTTCTGACAAATTACTGTCTCTTCTTTTCAGGAAAAAATGAACCTTCATTGGCAACAAAATAAACAGAAATACAATAATAGAAGAAAACTTAAGTTAATTACTTTCAGATGAAAATTTCAGCCATATTTGGGGCCTTTACTGGGAGGAGGGGAAGCACTAAGGTATTTGTCTATTAGAACATACAAGAAGCTGCTTTGATCTTAGGTGGGCAAAAGCTGCATCGCACTCATTGCAACAGGAAGAGCATCATCAGTGTCACGCAGAGAAGAAAGAAAACGTGAAGTTCTGCTGGGACCTCCACCATTTAAAGGATCTGCAGTAAGAAGCTTCACAAGTTCACGGCCCTGAAGTTCTCTCCGCAGCTCAATAGAAAGGCCTGCACTTTCAGCAACTTCAAGAGCAGGAGAAACAGCTCCTTTCTCAGCTAACCTCAGAGCAAGACCTTCAGGATCTTCTTTACAGACTGCCTCAACCTGACAGGGCATTTAGGAATGTGTCAATTACTTTCAGACTTATTATATTCCATATTCTATGCATGAAATTATAGGAGTAGCTTTTCACCTCTTGCCAGCTTTTGTAGTGGTCATCTGCACAAAGAATGTGATTATACCTCAGCAGAGAGCCTCTCTCATTTGAACAACCTAAATTGTAGCACAGTGTGTTAATGAAAGGATATTCTTACTAATATAACCAGAGAGAGAGAGAGAGAGAGAGAGAGAGAGAGAGAGAGAGCATCTAATCCAGTTTGACTTGAGACCTGCATGACCAATGAGGTTGCTAAAAGATAATCAATTGAGATACCTCTATTTTGACAGGTTCACCCTCTGACAGATGGCAGTTGCACATAGTAAGAACATCTAAAGCTGCATCAAGCTCCCATTTATGCAAATACCTGCCACGAGAATATCCAAAAGTTAAAAAGAGTATGAGGAAATACACCCAGAAACTTGTCGAAAATGAAAAAAGTTACTTCCCTCTTTTCCATGTTCTCCTTTCTCTTTCACACTCTCTCCTTTTCCCCTCCTCCCCCCCCCAAAAAAAAGAAGGGAAAAAAGAACTCTTCTTTCTATTGTTGGGGAAAAAATAAAACCACAGCCTCCTTAAAGGTGGCATTGGTTATGGACCCGAAATTAAAGGTAAAAATGGAAGCAACAAAAGCTAAATTCACACAATTAGCAGAACGCAAGAAAAAAGAGACAAACAGCTGAAATTACAAATACGAAGATTAAGCATCTCTAACCAGAAGCAACCAAAATGCTAAGTTTCTTATAAAAGGAATACATTTCTTTGATAAAAGGAAAATCAATGAATACTTATCTTGCAAGTATCACGAAGTATAAATTCAAGGTTGAATATGCAAATTGACCACCCTATGCAATTACTAGAGGTAAGCTAGGATGGATCTTTGTAAATGAAAGTTCACTGCTGAAAGACACCTTGCCTTTCCAAAAATATCACAAGATGCACATACGAGGAAAAAGAACACACACACACACACATAATTCCATATCCCATCCTGTTACTTTAGTTGATGGTTCAACTTCTTATGTTATTAGTTCTGACACCATTAATCCCACATCATCCCTATCGTTGTCATAAGTTCTTAGACTCCCTCAATTGTTATTAAATTTGATTTATGTTAGTAAAATCACTCATACTCTTAACTGTTGTGCCTCATTTTTCCTTAATTATTGCTTATTTCAGGATTTTGTGACGAAGAAGATTATTGGTAAGGGACATTAGTCTAGAAGCCTCTACAATCTTGATACATCAATACCAAAATCTCTAACTTGTAGTGGTGGTGCCACTCCATTTGAAACACATTGTTGGTTGAGTCATCCTTCTTTTTCTATGCTCAAGAAACTTTGTTCTCAATTTTCTAATTTGTCTTCTTTTGATTGTGAGTCATGCCAGTTTATAAAACATCATCGTCTGAGTTCTAGTCTAAGGGTTAATAAACAAGCAACTGCTCCCTTTGAGTTATTACATTTTGATGTTTGGAATCCTTGTTCAGTTCTATCTAAAACTGGGCATAGGTACTCTATTACTTTTGTTGATGATTATTATCGAATAACATAGTTATATTTGATGAAAAATCGTTCAGAGTTGTTTTTTCATTTTTTCAGTTTTTTGTGCTGAGATTCGAACTCAATTTAGTGTACCTATGCAAATCTTAAGAAGTGATAATGCTAAAGAATATCTATCAGACACTTTTCATAAATATATGATCTAACAAGGTACGCTTCATCAAACATCTTATATAGACACCTTTTCAGAATGGTATTGCTAAAAGAAAAAATACACATTTTTTTAAAACTGCTAGAGCTTTGTTATTCTAAATGCAAGTTCTCAAACATTTCTGGGCTAATGCTATTTCTACAACTTATTTTTTAATCAATTGAATGCCCTCCTTAGTTCTATCTGATCAGAACCCTTTTCAGGCTATTTTTCCTCATAGGAACTCATTTCCTATTGAACCTAAAATATTTAGTTGTACTTGCTTTGTTCGAGATGTTTGTCCTCAAGTTACTAAACTTGATCCTAAAGCTTTGAAGTGTATTTTTCTTAGATATTCTTGTGTACAAAAGGAATATCAATGTTATTGTTCTAGTTTTAACAAGTACCTCGTGTCAACTGATGTTGCCTTTTTGAAACATATCTTATTTTCTCCATCATCCAATTCTATTAGTAAGGGGGAGGATGATGAATTGCTCATCTATCATGTAACACAAACACTTGATCCTCCAATGTCAACTTCTGTTAGACCTTCTATCACATAAACATATTCCTGTTGGACACAACCTAATCTTGAATCAACTCCAATATCTGAGCTTGTTGTTGCACTTGTTCTTGCTCCTTCATCTCCATGTCCTGATACCACAATTTCTTCATTATCGGATCCGGTCTCTAGTGATGATCTCTACCTATTGCTCTTCGTAAAGGTAAACGTACATGCACCTATCCAATATTTTCTTTTGTTTCGTATAACCATTTGTCTTATTCTTTGCTAATTGCATCTCTAGATTCTGTCTCTATTCCTAAAATTGTTCATGAAGATTTAGGCTCTGGCTGGCGCACTGCTATGATTGAAGAGATGAATACTTTGAATGCTAATGATACTTGGACCTTAGAACATTTACCTGTAGGAAGTACGACTATTGGATGTAAATGGGCATTTGCAGTTAAAGTTAATCCTAATGGCTCTGTTGCTCGCTTGAAAGCTCACCTTGTTGCTAAAGGATATGCTCAGACATATGGAGTGGATTATTTTGACACATTTTCTCCTGTTTCTAAACTTACATCTATGAGGCTCTTTATTTCTATGACCGCTACTTATCACTGGGATTTGCATTAGTTAGTCATCAAGAATGGTTTTCTTCATGATGATCTTCAAAAGACGGTCTATATGGAGCAACCACCTAGTTTTGTTGCTCAGGGGAAGTATGGAAAAGTATGTCACATTCGTAAATCCTTATATGGCTAAAGTCCTCATGCTTGGTTTGGTAAATTTAGTTAAGTTGTTGAGAAATTTAGCATGAAGAGAAATAAGTTGGATCACTCTGATTTCTACAAAATATCTAGTGGAGGCATTATCCTTTTAGTTGTGTATGTGGATGATATTGTCCTCCTTGGTAATGACTCTACATGCTTTAATTCCCTTAAATCCTTTCTGCATACTCAGTTTCATACTAAAGATTTGGGAAAGTTAAGGTACTTAGGAGTTGAAGTGAATAGAAGTAAGAAAGAAATCTTTTTATCTCAAAGAAAGTATGTACTTGACTTACTATCTGAAACAAGAAAGTTGGGGACTAAACCATGCAGTTTCCTAATGGTTCCTAATATACAACTC
The DNA here is from genome assembly GCA_019593545.1 of Apocynum venetum. Classification (NCBI taxonomy): domain Eukaryota; kingdom Viridiplantae; phylum Streptophyta; class Magnoliopsida; order Gentianales; family Apocynaceae; genus Apocynum; species Apocynum venetum. The sequence goes on from SRSM01000300.1 coordinate 6,505, forward strand.
ACAAAGATGACAAATTATTTGGAGATCCTGAGAGATATAGAAAATTAGTTGGAAAATTGAAATATCTTACTATGACTTGTCCAGATATTGCTCAGTTAATGTGGTAAGCCAACATATATAATTTCTAATTGTTGATCATTGGAAGGCAGTGGAACAACTTTTGTGCTATTTAAAAGGAGCACCTGGACGTGAAATTTTGTATGATGATCATGGCCATACTAAAATTGAATGTTTTTCAGACGTTGATTGGATAAGGTCTAAGGAAGATCGGAGATCCACTAATGGGTATTGTGTCTTTATTGGAGGCAATTTGGTTTCATGGAAAAGCAAGAGACAAAATGTATTTTCACGGTTATGTGAGATAATGTGGATATATCAATTTCTTAATAAAGTAGGTTTTAAAGTCTTAATGCTAGCGAAGTTATGGTGCGATTATTAAAGCTGCACTTCATATTGTCTCTAATCCAATCTTTCATGAGCGAACTAAACATATCGAGATTGATTTTCATTTTGTTCGTGAGAAGATCAGTAAGACTTGGTTTCTACAAGTTTTGTGAAAACTAGAGAACAATTAGGAGATATCTTTACAAATGCTCTCAATGGGATTAAGGTTGATTACCTTTGTAATAAGTTGGGCATGAATAACATCTATGCTCCAACTTGAGGGGGAGTGTTAGATAGCCTAACATAGATTATGTGATAGATAGCCTAATGTTAGATATGTGTCCATGTTTATCTAGTCTCTCATATATGTAACCATATTGTTCAAATGAATATGCAATAAAATTCATTCCTCTTTGTTCTCTGATTAGTAACACTAACAAATGTTCTATGAGACATAGGCAAACTTAACATCAGCACAGTTTCTTTACAACTTAACAACAAGTCACAAGTGTTGCCTGAGTAAAAACAACAAAGACCTATTCTAAGTTACCTGGTCCATGTTTCAGAGAACTTAAATACAATATATAACTCAATATTGTACAACATAAACAACATAATTTGTCAACCCACTAACAGTCACATTTTGAGATTATATAGAGAACCCATGATTAGTTTGTGTAGTACCCTAACAACAATCACAGTAGCACCAATGATCTAAGATCTATTCACCCTCCTAGAATTACTGTACTACCTGGGGCTCTTTTTAGAGAATTAAAAAACCAGATTGACTTTAAAGAAAGGAACAAATAAGAGAATGACACATCACGAGTTTAGAAGTACAGATTTCAACATTAAAATAAGAAAAAGCTAATGCAGTATTTATAACCGTTTTGTACAGAAAAAAGAAAAAGAAAAAGAAAAAGAAAGTAAAGTGCATGAATCTACAGGATGAGGAGATAACCTCAGGGCAAGTGTAGCAGCCAAATGCTTATCTTTCATCCTGAGGCAGTACTGCCAACTATTACTCCATGACTGGTGCCCCAAATAGCCTTGTTTTTGGTCTGAAGTTAGGTGGTTCTCCTCTGCACGTTCGATTAGCAGCTGAAGCAGCCTGTCTGAGGCACCATTCCGCAGGAAGCGATCAGACAAAGCAAGAGCATCCATTAACTTTCCTTCGTCAATCAATCTGTTTCAATCAACAAAATGAATAAGAGACTCCAACAATATCAACAGTTGAGTAATCTTTCACAGCCAAAGAGCTTTACAGACTTCTATGAGAAGTAGATTGGAACAAAGCAAGGATGGGTATTTGTTAGATATATAAATTATGCACCTCTCTATACATTTCAAAGAGTCAGAGAGAGAGAACTGTAGAAATAATTTGAACAATAGCAAATGAAAGTACAACCAATATAAAGAGAAACTATGATGCATATGAAAGTCAAAGATCACAAGGTGAAACAATATCACCACGAGGTCAATTGAACTTACCTTTCAACAGCTCTCTCGTAGGGGCCTTCATTATCCCAATCGAATGAGAGGAAAACTGTACTATCATTTTCCCTAATTTTAGATGTTGGAGAATCCTGCCAAGTATCAGAAGAAATAGAATGTTGATCCTTATGTTCTGGTAATGCTGCTGAGATGTTTTTTCCTACAGAAGTGTCATCAACTTCTGATTCAGAATCACTGTCAAGTTCTCGATAGCGTTTGACAGCAGTTTTTGACTCGGGTTTTTCTACACTACTTCTGGTTATATTATCAGACATTACAGCAAATTCTGAAACTCGATGGAGATTGGTTTGCATCTGAATCCAGCGGTTCATGGTAGGAAACCTGTTTATGAATAGAAACAATACTGCATAAGGAATATGGACTAACAAGCGCAGTAAAAGATTTTTCACCTTAAACTAACCTCTCAGAATGGTCAAGAGCAAATTCATAGAACAACCTATCTGCGTCAGGTGTCTGTAGCAAATCATCATTCAAGGAATTAGATACAACTGGGTCACTTCCACGGTACAGTATAGAACTTCCAAACACACAAGCTAAGACAGCCCTAACAGGAGATAGTTTAACAAGATGCTTCACTACATCCAACTGGAGAGGGTACAGAGGTATTCCTGGGATGCCAGATGAACGGCTGTAAGAGCCAGGCTTCGCTTCTCTAGAAGTAGGTGAGAGCAATTTACTTTCTGGATAACTCCTAGAAAAGGTAGGAACTACTGGAATGCATGCCCAGCCATGGCCAGATCTCGGAGGATAAACTGGCGGTACACAAGCAGATATTACTTCATGAACAAAGTCAGCACACATAATTTCAGATATTTTGCCAGCTGCGTCTGTGCTGCCTCGTTCAAAAACCAGACGAGTCAAAAGCTGTAAGAGAAGAAATGAATTAGTACAAGTATCATTGTAACAAATGACTAATGTTGACTCCATTAAATTCTCTCTGCAGCAATCAATTTCTTTATTAACAGAAAAAAAAGTATTTTGGGTTTCCTGAAAGAGGTACATGTAATTGAAAAATGTTTGGAGATAAATGTTCTTTATTTTTGAGTTGTATAATAGATAATTGGTACGCTCTATTCTCAGAAAAACCTGCACGAAGAAGCACAATTGCAACAGAAAAAGGGGGGTGGGTGGGTTGGGGAGTTGGATTTAGGGCTTCCTGTTCACCATAGTAGACTTATGGCTCAGAGACAAAGTTGGATTTGCTGATCTACATGTTTGATATGACGAAGGAATTCAGAGAGAAAATGAAACACATTTTATTTGGCTTGAGAAAAAGGTGGACTACTCATATGGGTGTTTGACTAGGCTGCTGTACTCATTATATTTCTACATATCCTGTCTTTCAAACATTTAGGCTTTGTTTGGTTTGCAAAAGGGAAGGGGAAGGGGGAGGGGGAGAAACACCTTTACTTACTCTACAGGAAGTAATCACATTTACTTATTTTTGTTTGGTATAAGTAGAGAGGAAGTAAATTATAAATGCTTGCTCTTGTTTGGTTCTGATGAAAAGTGAAGAGGAAGGGGAGGGTTTTTTAACAGTTACTATTATACCCATACTATAAGGGTTTACGATTATATTCATTATGTTTGATATGAGTTAAAAGAAAGCAAATGATCGTACTACAAGGTGAAGGTGAAATGTTTTTTATTTAGACAAGCCATCAGTGTGTGTGCATAGGACAATAAAACCAAATTGCTTTATTGTTAGAAATAATGGTGAAGGTAGAAACTGCAAGTGGTGGGAAGGAGAGAAGGGGAGAGAAACAGGAAATAGCAAGAAGTGAAGAGAAAAGAAAAAAAAGTGAAAGAGGAAATAATAAAATAAAGATGAAAAAAGATGAGAAAGTAGGGCCAAAAATCTAATGTGGAGGGGAAGCGCAAACCCACCACATTTACATCATACCAAATGAAGTAAACATTTACTTCCCTCCACATTTACTTCTCTGTTCCTTCCACTTTTCACTCCAACCAAACAAGGGCTTAGAAAAACCTTTTTCCCAATACTTTCATTTAGGCTAACAGAAATGAGAGAGAATCATAGGCAGACGCTGATGAATGACAGCAAGAAACCAATGTTGACTAATAGAGAGGCTAGACATAAACAGGAAAACTTAAACCTAGCGTGAAAAATTGACACTTCGATCATGGGCAGTTTAGTAGCATCACCTACTTTAAATGCAGTTTAGTTTTATGAACTATCACAGATGCACTCAACATACATGTACATCAAGCATGCACATAGTTATGGATTAAAAGGACCGAAACTTACATCTTTGGGCCACTCATAAATGACTGAAAAATAGTTGAAGTCATGAGTTGTGTCAGTCCCATCAACAATGTCACCTATTGCAGCAATATGGAGAATAAACTGGGAAAGATATGTTGTGGGCTTCGAGCTCAAAGAGCCAAACAATTTCTTTCCCGTTTCTTTGACATCATAACTGTCAGATTGGGTGTTACTTTCACCAGTTACTGGAATTGGAGATGACTGTTTCAAGACTCTCAACCCCAGCCCAAGGACTACATTCGGGCCATGAACAAGAGCTCTTTTTCGGTCAGAATTTGGACTGTCTCCTTTTATATATTCCCTTTCTGCCTCTTCATCAGCAACAGCTCTTGCCAGATTATGAAGCTTGCCTAGAAATACACAAAATGAGGAAAGTATTAAAAAGTTTGGCAATGAACCAATTCCATCATCTATTATTCTCTCATTACTTCATGATCATAGAAATGACAACAAGATATGAAAAGAATCTTTGGGAAAAGGAATGAAAAATCACAATAATGTACCACTAAGAAACTGTCGTTTTCCCCGGTGAGCATCTTCCATCATCTGGTGTAACATAACAAGAGCACGTTCCCGATGTCCTTGTCTCTGGAACTCCTTTGAGACTAAGAGAATCATTTCTCCAGATAAAATGGCCTGAAGAGCTGGATATTTATCCTTGAAATGGGAGGTCATTAGTTAGAGAGGTACAATGCAAAGCATATGCCGCTAACTGAACCAAAATTAAGAAGTTGAAATTCTGTTAATAAGGAAAAAACCTATGTAGTTTAAGATGGAACTCTAATTTAAAAAAAATCCAAGGGCCTATTTGTATTATGTCTAACGAACAAACTTTTGGGCCTTAATACATTGAACAGTAGCAGGAACATATTTTGGACTGCAAGTTTCAAGATTCACAACTTAAGGCTCTATTTGGACAGCCATTTAACTTGGTCTAATTCATTTATTTATTTATTTTTATGTTTGTCTATCCAACTTATTATTTGGAAAGCAATTTATTAACTTTTTTTTGTACCCATATAACGATTCATAATCAATTGCATAATCGATTATATAAATTCAATTTTTTTTTCCTTTCCTGCCCTTTTTTTTTTCTGAAATCCCCCGATATCCAAAACCATTTGGGCTCGACTAATCCAAAGTTTAGTTGGGGAGATCTCACAGAGTTTGACTCTTACTCGGGGGTGAAGGTCTGATCTAGGCGGCTCAAGCAAGAGTCAAACTCGAGTTTTTTTTGCTTTCCTACCCATTTTACTCAATGAAAATTCATTATTGATTATGCAAATTTAAAACTTTTAATTTTCCAATTTGTTTCAATTGGAAAACTTATTTGTATTCTAATTTTACCACCTTTACTCTAATCGAAGGCTTATGGCATAGCACCTTCAAATTAAATCTACTGATGCATTTTTTCTTTAGATGGCATTGGTTGTTGGGTTTCTACCTACACTGATACAACCACATTTTTTGTGCGGAATCCTAAAGAGTGCTAGGTGGAATGCCTGGCTTTCTTCACAGGCTACTGTCCATAGCCATTCAACAGTACATTCTCTAAATTTTGATTGTTCTGTATTTTTAATTTATCCCCTATCTCTTCATCTAAATTTTGATTGTTCTTTCCTCAGGTTTCTCCCTTATTTGTCACGCAAAACAAGCACCATGAGACAATAACTGAGACAATAATTAGTAAGCAAGCAAACATCAGAAGGTCACTTTTAGAAGCAACCTTTTCCACTTTCTACAGATCAATTCACACTCTAAGCAAGGTAGATGATAAAAATAGACTGCACAAGTAATCCATGTTGCTAGAGCAAAAACAAATGTCATAGGAGGCTACTTGTGAAGTTCAATCTTGTACAAAAATAATAAAGCCAATACCAAGATAGCAAAAAGAGCAGTCATTTTATATGAATTAGAGTGTCGTAAATGCAAAATCAACAATATTAAATCTAATGAAATCTCAGGTTGATGATGATGTAAAACTAGAAAATGTAAGGAAAGATGAAACTATCCCGAGGAATTCAGTAGGATACCAACATTAGCAACTTCAAACAGGTTTGAAATTAATCCTATGAGTTTGAATGAATTTGACTAGTACAAAAATAGTTAGAATTAAGAAATATATAAAATATCATAAATATTTAGTTTATAGGATAGGAAATAATAGATAGGATCCTTAAAATTCACGGATATTCAACTTCCAGGAATGATGATACAATAGATGCATCTGTTCATGCAAACAAACATATTCCAGTAAAAGCACCATTAGCATATAAAATCATTGAAAATAGGAGCACAGTTATCTATGTATGCTGGTGGAGTGAGAAAAAGAAGGAGAAAAAGTAACATATATTTGGAGCATTTATTGCATCAATTCTAACACAGCAGAGTTATTAAACATGACAGTTACTTAATTCACCAGCAGCAGTACCGGAGTATATTTCACAGAGAAAATTCATAAATCACTACCTGTTCTACTAACTCTAGTAGGCGCTTCAGTGTGCGCTTTGTAACGGAAATCATGGCCATTTCATGAACTTGATCCCAATATGTCGAACCATTTTTTGCAGAACCACCAGGATAGATCTCAGAAAGCATAACTTGAGCCTGCATACCAGATTAAAAATTTCAACACTCAGCAATACATCCAAGCAGTTTGAAGCCCCGAAAATCAATAAAAAGAATCACAACAATAATTTAAAAAAAATTCAAAAACGAAGTATTACAATCTTGTCTCTTACGTAAATAAAACAAAAGAAAACAGGAAAAAGAAAATAAAAAGAAACTTTATAAATACATAGGCATATGCAAAGAAAGCGATAAACAGAGATAAAAACAGAGAGACAGAGATTCTCAAAATGCTATCTACCATCACATCCTAGAAAAGCAACTATATTTTGGAGGACATCATCAGAAATTTGACATCTAATGTTGTAATTTTATTCTTCAATGGGTAGAACTATCCCAAATGGATATAAACCAGAAGCTCATATACACAAGCACAAGGTGACCTATACAAACCACACAAGAAAGCTTTCTATTTGCAGACAAACATCTATGCTTGCACCCCTATTCCTGAACATATCATCTGAAAAATACAACCTAGTGAACTCTTGAAGGATGTTTCTCTAATAGATACAGTATACTTGCCAAAGGACAAACTTCAAACTTCACAGAGATAATAACCAGTGAGAAAAACTATCAAGGATATGGGTGAACAACAGGATCAAATCTGGAAAATTACTAAAGTAAAAGGAAAAATAATTTTTGTACATTCAGTTGCTCTTCACTTCATTAAGAAGATTAGTAATTTTGATCAGCCAAAAAATGAATAAACATAATATGCATTCATAGCTACCAAAGGCTTGATTGCATCTGTGCATAGTACATAATATATACAGTTTAAAAGGGAGAGATCATTGCAAATGCCCACCCAAGAACTTATGCTTTTGAGAAAAAATACCAATAATAAAAAAAAAGGAACGAAAACAAGAAATATTTTATTCCTTTAATTTAATTGTTTCAAGTGCCGAACAGCAAATTTCCAGTCCATCTCCCTTAGAGCATCACGTTGGTAAACACAAATTTTATCAGGTGAATCTTGAAAAACTATCAACTTTTCTAGTCTCATGATGTGATACGTCCTTAGAGTGGGATTCACCATAAATAAGCTTTTAGATAAAAATGAAAAAAATTACCAGACATTGGTTCAATCACCATTTTATTTGCCTTTTATGTAGGTAAGTAGGGCAGGGCTAAAATTGACAAGCATCTTTTAGTCCCATAGGTATGCACCTAGAGTAAATGTAAATATGAAAACTTCAGAATTCATATCAGGTTTCCAAAATCTTTCTAAGTTGAGCACCTTTCTAAAGAGATTGAAAAGAAAACATATTCAGGTAGGCTTTGAATTATTTGAACATCTTTATCTGCTGATTAAATTAATCGTCAATATGTATATTTTCTCAGGTAAAGAATATCTAAATGAAACACTTTAACCCCCTAACTATTAAACAAAATTTTCAAAGGCATGAGATGTGCATTTTATGCCTAAAGGAATTTTAGGACAGAAAAGAATCACATTTCTTAATCATGTTATGAGGTTGGATACTCCAGTCAGAGGTGGAGAGTGTGTATATATAGATAGAGAGAGAGGGAAAAAAAAGAGGGATAAAAGAAAGCAATAATTTCAATGGCAAAGATTTAGGACAATTACTGGAATAGAAGTCCTGTATTTGTAACTTCAAAAAGGTTTTGAAAAGGAAAGCCTATAATAAAAGCAATTGTGTGCATGCCTAGCATTAATTCTCCTCAAAAAAAGAATCAGGCAGTTCCAAAGCAAAGATATATTATAAAAGACCTATTAAGGAAATTTGAACTTCATTAAGGATTTCAAAAGGTCTGATGCTAGACGTCTCAACCTTCTGAACCTTCAGATGCATGAAAATGAGATGAAACCTAAACCTTATAATACTCTTACTAACAGAGAACTTATCCTCTCATTCCTAGACCTTTTAGCCATTTCTGTCCAAATACAGACAAAAAGTTGCAGTGATCACTCATCATGAACATTTTAGTAAAATTACAATTGATTGAAGCGACCTATAATGATGAAGAAGGGCATTGTCATGCTCTTACAGTTCCTGAGGTATATCATTCAGACCACAAGCAACCAAACCCCTAATACCATCTTATCTACTAAGGTGTTTCAGAATCGCACCGTTCAGAAACATACAGCTGTGGATAACTGCTACTCAACCAGTCAAGGTATTGATGAAATCTTTTCCCCCCATACTAAAGAAAGGTGAACAGTTCAATGAAGATAAGCATATAGAAAGGCAGCATATAAATCTAGAAATTGTCAGAGATGGTTACGTTATATTGCCTGGTTTAGAAGCTTCAGAGACAGACTTGTAGATTTTGAAGACGATGCAGCCACATCAATGCATAGAAGAATCTGCAAGCATCACAAAAAATGGGGAAAAGATCAGCCTATAACTAAATTCAAGAGAACTAACCAAGTTACAACACATAACTGTTGCAAATAGCAAGAAAAAGATTTAGATGGCAAAACTTACTGTTGCTAAGGGACCCAATTGAGAGTGCAAGGATGAAACATCCAATTCTTGAACAGCAGTTCCATCTGCAGCACGAGAAACAGCATCCTCCACCTTGTAGAACACCAAAAAAATCATATATTGCCAGTGTTATCTACCATCTAAAGGATGATTATGAACACATCTCCCCAACAAGTGCATAAGACAGTTACACTAAATATTATATTTTGAGACGAAATGGAAGTTCTTTCCATCACAAGCTACAACTCTCCTCCTGGAGCTGAACACAGTAACATATCAATCTCAGGATAACTATTTAGTAATGAAAACGTAGAAGATCTGACATGGAAGACAAATCAAAGATAGCTTATGCTTCAACTGTATCCCCTATATTGTTTGTCATCCATATGCACATCCCCCAGAAAAGAGAAATATAATATATAAGCTCAGAAATTGAGAACAAGAAAAAGGGGCAAGGAAGATGTGGGTGGGTGGGTGGGATGAGGATGGGGAAGGACAATGGTAATTGCATCTAGAAGATAAAGTAACTATTTGGTAGAGATGCAAAAGATCACCCAAGACAAAACCTATTTTAATCATAAAATGATGAGAAAGATCAAACCTCAAAATCTGAACGCATAATATGCAGAGAACCAAAAGGAAATGGAGAACACATAATAGTCTCCCTTAAAGAAAATAAATTATTTGAGTACTGGACCATACAGATGCTTTCTTAAAGGCACTATCCACCCATTCAGCTAACTCCAAAGTAGCTTTATCTTCAGGAGATAGGGAAAAACGATGAACGGCCTCTTCTCCAATATCATATTTTGCCTTTTGCATACAACTGCATGTTGAAGAATGTCAGACAACAGTGGTATTCTGTATTGTGTCTTGATAAGAGCATCTATATTATTGGTTATCAGAATCCAACAACTAAAAGTTTAGAAGGAAAATCCACATATAACTGAATCAAGACATGCTTCTTCCATCACTACAAATATGTTGACAAGGATATTTTTGACCAATGGTTAATGAGATAGCCAAACTTAAAGTTGAATCTTAAAATGGCTTAAAAAGAGATTAAAGTAAAGAAAATAATAATAGAAGAAAGGGGAATCCATTTCAACTTGAAGCTAAATCCGTTTCAGTATAGTGGAATTTGACATGATAGACAACAATTAAGAAATCAGTAAAAATAAACTAGTGAATTGTCTAGCTTAGACCTTAATTAAATTTATAGTCAAATGATGAAAAGGATTGCAGCTCTGAAAATTTCTTTATTCATTTATGGTTATTCTTTGGAAGTTTTTCTTCTAACCTCAGACAGAAAGTAAAGTGTTTTAAATTTTCTGTAGACATATTTTTCAGCTTTTGTCAACTTGTTTTTAAGTATGTTCAGGGTTAATTGTTGTCTTCCAAATCCTAAGAAGTCTTCCTTCACTTGATTATAAACTTAGTTCAATTATTTAAAAGCAACTCAATTACTGCACTTAACTAAATGACTATTACTAATTTTGGTTAAAGGAAACCACTGGGTTTGGAAGGTTTAACCAGGCCAGGGGACTTAACTAGAACTAGAGTATTACTTTAGCCTTGGTTAAGAAGGATTGTTGTTCTTACTCATATTGCTTACAAAATCTCCTGCTTGGTAACCTTAGTTCCATTTAATGTGTAGTTCTGATTCCCCTATTTCTCCATGACATATACAACATCGCATGCCAATTAAAACTAAAATATCTATTGTTTTTTATCGACTTATTCTCGTTAATAATTCCAGTATATAACCTCCACAATTTCAAACAATCAAGAGCAATCAAGGAGTATCAAGCGTATATCAATCATCAATGAAGGGTTGAGAAAGATAATATCCATACTGCTTGAGAAAGAATTACCCAAAAAAAAAAGCTTAGCATTGCTTGAAAAAATAGCATCCATCCACCATAACTAGTACTAAGTACTAACCCTTTAGAAAATTCAACAACCAAATCACCGCATAAACAATAACTGATTACAACAGACATTCACGATAATTTGTTTCCGTATGTCTTGAGAGAGAACTTGACAAATTGATGGTTGAACTTACAGATTCAGCAACTTAGACGGGGCAGCACGTAATACAGTTAAAGCCTCTTTCCATCTCCACTGGCGTTCAGATAATGGCAAAAGGCGTTGCAAAATTGACAAACGCCATTCCCAATCTTCAATGAAACGTTTTGCATTTGAAATTCTCCATTCTATGGCTTGCTTTCCGTCACCAGAGACAGAGAGATTGGAATCAGTTGTATTATCTGGATCAGAAATTGTTAACGGTAGATTCTGTTTCAGAATATCAAGCAATTGTCCAGTAAATAAAATAACCATCCTATTTCCCACTTCGTGATGATTTGCAACACCAGCTTGTTCATTAGAAACAATAAATATTCCAGAAGAGCTCCCAGATGTAGAAGATGGTGTCAGATTAAGTGAAAGATCATCCATGAGAACAAGTGAAATGATAATGTTGACCATCAGTATCTGCACAAGGACTTGAGTTAAAGACAATAAGGAAAAGTGTAATGAGGAGAGCAGAAGATATAATGAGAACTTGGATACCAAGGCTCTTCCTTTCCTTTTTTTTTTTTTTGTAGGTTGGATGAGCAGGATTTTTCATCTTATCTAGACAAATTTTGAAGGAGAATGAGAACGCTATTTTCTCTTGGATGCCTCATTTTCAAGTATACATTCCTACCCTACTTCTGTATATCATTGGATTTGATGCATTCTTTAGCTCAATCATAGATATGTACCTCTGTTTAAATCTAGGCCTATTCTCTACACCTTAATGAATTTTAATAAAAACCACACTCATCCAAAAACAAAAGCAAAATACAAAAGAGAAAAGTTTTCCTTCTCTACCCTATTACACAAGATGGAGATCAGATTATCAACTAATATTGTGTACCACTTTGAAAAGGAAGAGTTCAGTTGCTGCACAGCGACAAATGTTTTGAAGATTGACCCCAAAAGGTCCCATATCCCTCAAAGGAGGGTAAATTTCTAGTGTTTTGTTTTATGTGGAGTCAGTGTATCAAGTGTATAAATGACGCCTAGGGTATTGATCAAAATGACCCTCTGAGGGTCTTCACTCCTGAAACAATATGTAAGATGGAATAGGGCAACAAATCTAATGTAGCAATTGGTCATAACACTATTTTAATGAGTTGTGCTAGGATATTAATTAATAGAGGAAAGGAAACCATAAAACATAGATATAAACAAGTAACATTGATTGTTTTAGTCATTGCTAAATTGGCCTTGAATTCATATTTCAGTGCTGAGAATTCATGACTGATGCATAGAAAAATCATTACCAAGTCATGGTTCTACTGCAACAATATAACTAGCACAATCATACATTAGAATTCAAACAATCTTCGGCCCAGGCCTATATGGTGTCATGTTGGCCGCATTATCAAATGAAAGCATACAAAGGAAAATTGCATTTAGTCCCTCATCTTTCACTTTTTGGCCTCGTAGGTCCCTTATCTTTCACTTGTTGACTATCAAGGTCCTTATTTTTTTTTATTTTTTTGGCCTTGTAGGTCCCTTATGTATTAAAATTGGCCACTATGGTCCATTTACCATAAAAATTTAATAAATAAAAGACCTTTTTTAAGGATCATAATGACCAGTTTTCAATACATAAAGGGGCTTACAAGGCCAGAAAAAATATAAAGAACCTTATTAGCCATTTTTTATACATAAGGGACCTACAAAGCCCCCCCCCCCAAACAAAAAAAAAGAAAAGAAAAAAGATAAAAAACCTTAATGACCACAATAAAAATGATAAGAGGTATAGAGGTATACCTTGCGTGGTTTATTATGGATGGCATCCAAATGTTTTTTCAGGTGTTTCAAATGACTCAAAGTAATTTCTTGATCTTCTGCTGAAGCAACAACACATTTCTCCATAGCTCCCAGCGCAAAAACAGCAGATTCCAGAGCATAGCGCATGTGCATAAGTTCAACATCTTGCATCCTTCCAAAGTTGTGAAGATGAACAAGAAGAAATGAGTATCATATATGTATATTAAGCATTTGATCAACCAAGAGAAAAAACTTTAAAACCATAATACGTCCATTATCACAAGCAGATGCAAGTCCTTCAGTAAACTATTCCCACATAAAACATCCATAGCAAGAAAATCAGACTATCAAAATTTCCAGAATACAATCACATAGAAAAATCTTGATTTCTGCACCTCTTCCAGGCTGCTAGATTAGAAGCAATCGGCTGCATGCTTATCAGTTCAACAGCATCCTGAAATTTTATGCTTGGGACTACATCAAACAATACCTACACAGCCAGAGCTATTGTCAGGAATATTGAAAATAATAATGCGCAAAACAATACATTTATTCTGTACAATGGTGTTAGAGGTAATGATGGGTTATTATTACCCATGACAAAGCAAGATGCAGCTAAAGCAACTTTAGCATATTAACAAAAGATCATGCACAATTTCCCCAACATTGACACATGCAACAAATCACATTTTCAAACAAGGTTTCCCTTTTCCTTTTTGAAGACCTTGTGCAAGAAAACAGCAGTGTGCTTGTGGAAGAAATCGTAATCAAGATAAAATAATTTTCTCATATTATCAGAAAATGCAAATTGGTGCACAAAAGAATCAAGAAATTTCATCGGTACATCTTACCATATTGAAGAATCAATACAGGAGAGCTTACTGAAAATGGTATAAATTGTATCACGAGACAAAGCTGTCACAAAATAAATTTGAGGTACGATGCTTTCATAACAAATGTGGCCACGTTTAATGTCTCACCCGAAGAGGACTCTGCACAGATAGCCTTTCCAGCACAAAATTTTCAACAAACGGATCCCATTGGACTTCTTCACCAAGTTCTTTAAGTTCTTTTCCAGATAATAACAATGATGATTTTGAAGACCATGAATGGCCAGAATTGACGCAAGCAACAAATGAAGCAAGATCAAGCTGATAACATAAGAAATCACACAGATGCTCAATGTAGGATTCCTGTCAACAAGAACAAGTGGCCTCAATCAGGAATAAGAGATATCTAAATAAAGAAAAATAGAAAATAATAACATGTAGACGATGAGAAAGATATCGAGAGAAGCCAAAAAGGCCATAGCTAATATACTAGTCAAAGTTATGCAGACAAGCCTTAATTGCAGCACATGAATAGGCCATGATTCATATACTTTTTTGCAAAGAAAACATTACCTTATCAGAATTTTTTCCATATAATCCAGAGTCCTCCAACCGAAGAACCTGTGATTTGCTGGTCCACAAAAGCTGCAGAAGTCTCCTCCTCAGAATAGTTTTGCCAGACAACAGATCCCATCCCATGACTGCAACAAGCGGTTGAAGTAGTGGAAATAATTGAAGAACCTGGCAGATGAACATTTTGGAGAAATTGGAGATATTTAAAATAGCAAGTCAATGGAATAAAAGTCCCTTTTTCTAAGGAACAATAACGAATGGTGTCCTAGGGACAAAGTCAATTTTCAGTATGGCAGAAGATACGTACATTGGAGGCTTCTTGAAGCTGTTCTGCCCGTACAGCAGACAGAGCAGCATCCATAACACATTCAAAAATATGTGAGCCACTGACACGAGCATAATGGTACATTTCTCTCAAGCAACTTGTGGTCCCAATGCTTGACCATGAATCATTGTTCCCTGAAGATGTTACCCGGTTCCACTCTGTAGTATAATTTTGAAGGCGATGAAGGGGGATATGAGTTCTGCCAATCTCAGATGCTCTGACTGTCTCGATCTCTTCACGAAGTAATTCATCCTGGATCAACTGTGAAAAACATAGTCCACCTATAGGGTGAGTACAATTTCTTCAAAAAAAGAACCGCAAATGCAAAAGGCACTATATACACCACAGTCCGGTATTTAATAACCCAATTGCTATGCCATATCATCAAAATAGAAGTTCTATAATTTCTCATGCTTTTTTTCAGTGTTTTTTTTCTTCTTTTTTTTTTGGGTTTGCAAATCAGAAAAACAACTGTTTTACAGAAAAAAGTTCTACCTTCTTCAACTATCATCAGTTCTAACCTCCATTCATCTTTAACCAACATTCTACCTGATGGAGAAGCAAGAAAGCTCTTATTTACTGCATAATGATTTTACTGGGGAAGCAATTTCAAATCCTATCCACTTTAGTTGCTTCTGAAGAGGACAGAATACCAGGATAGTAGCATCCCCCACTAGAGCATTTGATACACAGCAAAGAACATTGTGAAGTCATGAATGGAAAGTAAAAGGAATATCTTTTGTATTTTTCTTCTAGTAACAGATATGAAGATTACAGCATCCGCTGCTAAGAAAAGTTATTTCCAGTACAAAATGATGCCTAAAAGGAAATCCATAAGAGTAACATTGTTTCACAATGGAGTGCATCCAGATGTCAGACTATGCGCTAGACTATGTTACAACAAATGCTAAATGAAAAATCAAAACCACATCAAACAAAACTGGAGTTTAGCCACCCAAATGCCTTAGGGAAAGAAGCATCTTTGGCACCTGAATCATCTGTACAAGACGGATACATCGTGATGAAATTGCTTGTTCATAAACCATCAACAGTTTCTCTCGCATGGCAAACCAGGTGTCCCCATAATCAGCCTTTCCTGGAAAAACCTTTCTGAGCAGACCTTGCAAAACCATTCTAGTAGGAAATCACAAACAAATCCATTAGCACCATTTTCCATTTTTAGGGGGATTGGGGGCTGTTGGGAAAGTGAGATATTTCAACAAATACCATGCATTTCTTTTGATTCTCTAAAGGAAAAGGAGAGAGGTAAATGAAACAGTGATTCTGTGACAAACAACTAATGCTAGTCAGTTTTGTGAAATGATACTAATAGTAAAGGCAGAACTCGTCAAACAATAAACCATTCAAAGATCTGATTGCTTCACACACTACAGGTTTTGGAGTTTTAAAGATAAAGAAATAAATAAATAGCCGCCAGAAGAATCAGTGTTCCAAGTTTTCCTTTAAAATAAGCTCAAATATGAGGCAGCTTTACTTTACATATTTGCTTATAAACTAAAAAGCTAGTGACGACAGAGACAATAGATACAAATGAAGAGAAGAGCATGCCAACATTCTTCCAAGACTTGGTTATCCTCATTGGTGGAGCAAGTTATAACATGCTTTTTGGGGGAAAACCAAATAGATTGTCTCTCCTTCTTGCTATTGCTAATTATTGAAAGAATAGACTGACAGCTGACAGTTGTGCACATATCCACCCCCTCTAATAGAGATGCTGTTAAATTTCTAGTCAGGATAACTGTGCATGCCTATAAGGAAACCTTAGCATGACACGTCAATAAATGAGCCTAAAAGTTGCTTCCTGTTACATATTTTTTCTTTCAAACTATGAATTCAAAATGCCAAAAGATATATCTAACATCCATATGCTGCGACCTTCTAAATATCAAATTTCAACCAATTAATTTAGTCTAATGTCCATTTAAGCATACTTTTGAAATTCATTGAAAACACAACCTTCTTATTCCAAATGCATTCCCAACATTTTCGTTTCACAGGACCATAATAATACATAAAATCCTGCTTGATTTATTTGGAAAACGCCTCATATACTAACTAATTGCATAAACATACAAAATAGATTACCAAATGCTGCAACCTACTCTTTTTGGTGAACTAATCTGGTAATAGGAAACATCATTATTAAAAATTAAAAATCCAGCAGGAAAAGAAACAGGTCTCAGTTAGCACATTTTCAGAGAAAAAGAAAACTCCAAAGTGCATGAAACATTGTATTAATATTTATTTCAACCTATATGACAAGATTTACAAGTTAACATACCGGTATTCCATCTCCTCGACTCCATAATCCAAATGAAGAAATTTTATATGAGAAACCACGCCATCCCCTTCACTATTCTCCACACATTCCCTCGTGGCATCCAAGTGCACAATCTGAACACATCTTTGCACCAAACTAAGCACGTTGTCCTCCACCTCCTTCCTTTTGCCTTCTGTTGCCAATGTAATGGCCATTCCAGATTCTTCTTTCTCAACCCAACCAATTTGCTTCTCTATGTTCCAACACAATACATCAAAAATTTCAGCATTTTCCAAAATTATTCTCCTTAAACCTATGACATCCTCTTCCCTAATCTCCTCAACGCCCTCTAAAACCCGTTCCACCTCTCCTTCTTGCACAATCAAATCAGGCCTCAAGCGGCTCAAACCCACATCAGAAATTCTATCCAGAACTCTCAAACTCTCGCCCAATTCCTTATCTAAACCTCTAAAATCCTCATCCTTCGCCAAAAACTCTACGGGTAAATTAAACCTCTTAAAAACCGTTTCATTTTCCCCAGTGCCCTTTACCTCTAAAGTTCTCCTCATACTGTCCAACACCCTATAGCTCACAATCTGAACATACAACAAAAATTCAGCTCTCAACTTCAACGTATTCTCATCAAACGACCAAAGCTGCGATACGGGGTCATTGAATTGGAGTAATTCAAGGGTGGACAGAAACGTGAGTATAGACGGCGAAGGGCAAGAGTGCGATGACCACAGAGCCGAGTCGAATCTACCACCTTTGGCAATAACTGTTTGTAAAATCGTTCGGGCTAGGTCTGGATTCCGTGCTCGGAGACTTCGTAACGTGGCTCGAAACGGCTCGAATTGGGCAAGAAATAGATGGTTTGCAGTGACTTTACAGAGAAGCTCTGTTTCACTGTCCTCCATGGCTATGGCTTACCTATCCAGAGAATGAAATTGACATAGATATATACACATGTAAGGAATTTATGTGTAGATTGAGAGAAGAATAGTGAGGAAAAAATGTTGAGATCAATCAGCAAAAGTTGAAAATGAGAAGAAATTTTCTAGTTTTTGGGGATTTATATAGAGTTCGATGGACGTTCTGTCCAATTCACGTAAGAAAAGGCGGAGGATGACGAAGCTATACGGAGGATAGAGAGTTTTTACTTAAAATATACCCAAAGTTACGTCAGGTAACGTGTGCTTGGAGCAAGTCTGGTATATAAACCTCTCTTTTTGTTGAAAAAGGACATGTAGGTTACAATTCGCCAATAGAAAGAACGTGGGAAAAAAAAACATTTTAGTGACCTTAGTCACTATAAATAATGAAATAAATAAAAAATTTCAACAAGTCTATTATTATAGGTTTTTTTTTTTTATGAATGACGGATTTCAAAATTGAAAAAAAAATTCAAAAGAAACAAAAAAAATATCCACAAGGAGCAGAGAGTGGTGTCGCAGTGAGTATTTGAGGAGAAAAGATTCAATGGCCTTATATAGGCAAGGAGGTGGCGGTGGTGTTGCAGCTGTGGTTTTTAAGGCCATGTATTGTGGCTCTATTTTAGCTAAACAACGCATTGGGAAGTCAGGGGAAAAGAGGGACACAATTAATCCAGTTATTTTAAGCCTCTTTGTTCTTATGTTGATGCAAAACTTCAAGCCATATGTCAAAGCTTGACAAATTCACATAAACAACGGAATTTAGGGCCAAAGAAGTTTGTTTCTGATGGAAAAGGATAAAAAAAATTATCATTATCAGTATCATAAATCTCCAATTCAAATTCACCTTTTCTCCTTCTCTGCTCCTCAAATACTCACTAACCGTTTCCCTGTTCTTTTTCTTTCCATATCTGAACCCACAAGCATTATAAAGTGACCGAAACGTGTGAAATCAAGACCAAGCCAGAACATATGAAAAACCCCATTTACAAAAAATTAACCACGAAATGAGTAAAATTAGTAGCTAAATGGTTTCCTTTTGGCTGAGCTGCTTCTCCACAAGGACGTCTTCATAGTCTTGCAATCAACACAAGACCTGAATTCACTTACTATTTAGATAATGAAGCTAACTGTTGTTGATTTTGGAGTTGGATTCGTTGGATCTGAGATGGAGCAGAAACATATTAAGAGTTATTTAAAATTGTTTTCCAATTTCGCTCTTCAGAAATTTCACATGAGCGTTTTGGGCCGGAATCCGCTCGTGTTTTTGCCGGAGGACCAAAATGACTACATGAAAAATGTTAAGAGACCAAAAAAAAAAAAAAAAGAGGTAAATTATCTATTTTAGCAGGATATCTATAGCATATTAAAAACGTATAAAATTTAGGCAAAATAGTCGTTTTAGTACCTTATTTTGTGATTTTATTCATTATTTTTCTTAGTCATTTAGATCCCATATTTATTATTTTTTAAGTCATTTTAATCCTTTTTACTTATGCTTTTTAGCAATTTTCCTCATTATTACTCAATACATAAATAACCAAAATAACTGAATATCAATACATAAGAGATCTAGATGGTTAAAAAATAAATAATAAATGATCAAAATGACTAAAAAAACAATACATATGAAATTTAAATGGCTAAAAAAATAAGACAAGGGATAAAAGCGGTCAAAAGTACAAAGATAAGAGACTAAATTAGCTATTTTTCCTAAACTTTATTTCATTACACAATTGTCTATAATTTATTTTAGAAAATTGCTCAAGTAATGAAATAGTTCGATATAATAGGGGTAGAATTAAGAATATATCTGGTGAGTTCTAGTGCTATAATTTTTTATGGTGTAAATGGTTATTGTATCATATTAGGAAAATGTTAGAGGATCTAATTATAATTTATTATAACAAGGTAGGTTATTTTTAAAAGATTATATATTTTAAGTCTTGAAATAGGAGAAAGACTAATTTGTTCATACCAACCAGGGAAGGAACAAAAGGGTTTGACGGCAGTAATCCAACATGTTGGGTCTTAGGATGGAAAAATATTTTGATTTGCATTCAATACCTCGTTGTATAAGGGCTGAGTTGGCTATGGTGTATACGAAAGGGAAGACCAATATTTGGATGCAGGGAAGCTTTAATTAGATACGGATTATTCAAATTGGGTTTTTTTTTTATTTAACAATTTCTTTAAGTTTAAATGCTTAGATATTTTGTTCTATTTCTTTATGGCATTCTAATGTTCTATGTGATTAAGTTATTGACACAATATTGAACGTCATTAGTTTTAACATACACACAATAATGAACCCTAGTTATGATTAAGAGCTTTATTGCAATTTCTTTAAAATTTGTTTGATTCTGTTCTTAATTTCTATACACCCTGAATCAACTGAACAACTACTCATTACAAAAGATGAACATTGATCTTAAGTGATGGGTTTTTAGCTCTGTAATTAAAGTTTACAAATTGAGATTTTATTGATTTGTATTGTTCATAATTAGATTTATATTTTCAATTTTAGTTTTTAGATTACAGATTAAACATTGATCTTAATATTTAGATTTAATTAACTTTTATCAAACATGACACTATTTTTTGGCTTAATAGGCTTTCCCCCAAGTTAATGTTTTTAATTTTAGAGAGTTCAAAAGGTCTCTCCAAATACGGATGAAGTCCCCCCCCCCCCAATTTAGAGTTTCTTTTTTTCTAAAAAAAAAACTTATAAGAGAGAGTTTTTTGTCTGCCTCAAATGTGAGAAGGAGTATTTATTTAAAATGAAAAATTAATCCGTTTCAAATTAGTGTCAAAATTTGAATTTTATTTTCCAATGCTTAATTTTGAAATTTATATTAATAATTAAAATTAAATTCATTATATCTGTCTCAATTTGATACTGAATTAGACGTGAATTTCATTAGTCGTCTCAATTTGAGATCATATTTGAGATTAATTTCATTGTTTGTCTCAATTTGAGATGTATTAGAGACAGATTTGATGAATTTGATTTTGAATCCTTTTCTTTTCTCCCAAATGAACTCAAATAATATAAATAAACCAAATTATTGCAAATAATTCATTTTTTATCGTTAAATCTTAATCTAATTTTATTAAGTAATTAATTATGATGAATATTGATATTGATATTTTTAGGAAAATTGATACATATATGATATAACATTATGTATATATTTGATTAATAATGAATCTTGAAGGGAAACAATAAAGATAGATGTATTTAGATGCTTATGGATTGAACATTATTCAATACACTAATTCCAGAAGAAGATATAACATAATAATCCCTTTAGACAATTAAGAATACTGAGCAATTACAATAGTGATATTAATTATATATGACTCATGTGAAAAGATATTAGCGTAGAAGATAACAAGATGCACAATAGGAAAAATATAATTCCATGACACCCTTTTGTGCCTCATTTTTATTCTTCAAATGGAAATAAATCATTTTCAACAAACACTTTGAAATCCATTTCAAAATTTGATTCGTTAAATAAATAAATAAATAAATCTTAAAATTTAAATAATTAACTAATACAATTTTGGACATTTACATTTAATAATTTTTTTAAAAAAGTTGTTTTAAAATTTTTAATGTGGCATTTGAGACGGATTTAAGATAGATTATTTTTATCCGACTCAAATTTAAAATTGTTCATCTTTAAAAAATTTACAACTTTTTATCCGTCTCAAATCTCAAAATATTCAATTTTTTTAATAAAAATTAGTACAACCATTTTAAAAATTTTAAAATATAAAGGCTGAGTTGAGACTGAATTTATCAGTCTCCAACCCACCACCTACTTTACCATCTTCTTCATTCTTTTTTTCCTTATATCTTTTTTTTTTTTTTTACTCTTCAGCTGCAACTTTTATTTTCAGCCTTTGTTTGCAAGCTTGACTACTCTCAATTTCAGTCCCTCAACCGCATGTGTTTTTTTTTTTATTATTATTTTTATCTTAGGGCTGATGGTTTAGTATTTTTTAAAAATATTTCTTCCTGTTTTTATCTTAATTGATTTCATTATATTTTTATTTTGTTGTTATTTTTTTTAAAAAAATTAAGTGTTAGGTTAATTTGTTAACATTAACATAAATTATGTTAATAGAAATTAGGTTAATTTTCTTTTAATTATATTTAGTTTAGAGTGTTAATTTTGGGCTTTTTTTAATTTAAAAACAACATTTTGGACAATTAAATGTTTTATAGTATTTGTATTACTAATTTTTAATTGGTCTAAAATTATGCAATTTGTTTGTATTAAATTAATTTGGAAATTCTAAGCATCATAGATTGGATTAGAAGCTTGATTTGAACATTTTGCATTTGACAATAAAATACTTGATTAGTGGTGCTTGAGGTTTGATGGATATAATTGATTGATTTCTTAATTGTTATGCTAATGATATAATTGTTTTTGAATTGTTGATGTGGGATATTATGGACTTACTATGTAATTTGTGGTCTAATTGATAATGATTGGGTGATTCCTTACAAGTATAAATGATTAAAAAAAAATCACAGTGTTATTTTTTAGTTGTATTGAATTGTGATGGTCTTAGAGCTTGAAAAATGTTTATTTTTTAGGGGAAACTTTGCCCAATTTTTTTAAAATAATTGTTGGTACTAATAATAAACTAAACTCTTAAATTCCTTTTTTTTAAAAACTAAACCCTTAAACTTAAATCCTTAACCTATTAACACTTAAACACTTACCTTTTAATTACTTAAACCCTTAACCTTTTAACTCCTAAACCCTTTAACACTCAAAACCCTTAACCTTTAACAATTGAATTTTTAAACTTTCACCACTTAAACCTTTAAACTTTTAACATTTAAACCCTTTAGATCCTGAAAAATATTCATTTTATAGGGGAATCCATGCATTTCTTTTTGTTTAAAAGTCTTTGTACAACTAATTCAAGATTGAACAAACTTATAATTTGAAAGCTTTTTTCAATCCAAATTTAACAAACTTATAATCTTACAACTTTATTAACTTACAAAATCTTTAAGCATGGTTAACTTAAACATTTAAACTTTATTAACTTATAATTTTAAAACTTGATTAACTTTAATCATTAAACTTTATTAACTTATAATCTTATGACTTTATTAACTTATAATATTTAAACTTTATGAAATTATTAACTTATAATCTTTAAAATTTATAAATTTATTAACTTATAATCTTTAAACTTTATAAATTTATTAACTTATAATCTTTAAACTTTCCTAACTTATACTATAAACTTACAACCATCTCCAAGGACATCCACGTTAGGGAGTACCTCCTTGCATACGGAGAGTACATCACAACATTCACTATAAGTAGATCTTGAGGTGCAGCGGATATAGATTGGGGACTCACATCTATTGCTTTTACCACATGGCACCACATAAAATATTTCGAATTGTTTTGGCTATAATTATAATTAGTGTTATGTTTACAACTTTGTGATTTTGTGTTTACTTTTTTAAAAGGTTTGTTGGGTCTAAGGCCCAGGAGGTCATTTCACATGTTGGAATGAGGAGGTATATCACTCACACTTTCTCTACCCGTACCCTTCATTCACAAGTGTTCCGTCGAATTTGCAAAACATGTGGTTTGAGGAATGGAGTGTGAGTTCCTTCAATATGATTTCATTTTTCTTATTTTTCCAAAGACCTTTTTATTCATGTATTATTTGTTAAAATTTTAATATAGAGATCGTACTAATGGGACTTAGCGCACTCTGCCCAAATTCAACGAATCTGGAACGATATATGCAAGATATCCCTCAAAAAAATTGTTGAATTGGGTATTAGAGTAGGGCGGCAATATCCCTCTTCTTGGATGGGACCTCTACTGGTCTACCGATCGATGACAATGTATTTTTGCTATTGCAAGAGCAATATAAGAGCAACTCCTGATGTCACCATACTTCAAGTCATATCATTATTACAAAAACTACTTGACTAACATAACTTTTTTGTAAGTTGTAAGTCTTACTTGACTAACATAAATTTTTTAAATTTTATAAATGCGGTGTGAGAGTTAAGGTTCGGATTTCAAGATGTGTACATAAATACTCACACGTACCAAACTGGTGAATGGAAAGGGGAGTTCGCTAGTGATGCATCTTGGATGATATTGGTATGAACTTTTCCAAAAGAGCTTTTAATAGATATTTTATATTCCATAATGTTATCCTGATTTATGTGCGGTTGTAGGAGGAAATGGAAGAGTTGATAGAGAGTTACACGCAGGCTGAGTCATCTAATCCCGCTCATCTTATTTGCGTGGCTAATGACATATAGTTATTTCTAGAGGTGTAGGGAAGGAAGAAGAAAGGTCGAGTGCACAGATTGGGCTCTGAGGTAGCCTATATGAGAGCTGGTTCATCGTTCATGCCATCATTTGAGTCATCTGATCAGGGATAAGTTATTAGGCTCCAACAACATGTATGTTGACTAGGGAGCTTAGTTCACAGGATTAGGTGAACAAGGGCATTATGGAGGTGAATCGAAATATTTTAGATTGGATGCAGAGGTTCTACGCTTCGCCTAGAGTGTCCCCACCTCCTCCCACTATTTCACAAGTGCATGTGCCATAACATACCGTTGAGAATGGAGACGAGGACGATGACTATGCTATCTCCCCCTTCCCCCCAATGATCTTCCATCTCTTGCTCATGGCTATGGTTCCCTCCACCTCCTCAGTGACATTTGTATATTCTTAGAAATTATTTTGTACACATTCATTAGTTATTATGTATATGGTTAATGATTTATTATTATTATGATTTGTTTTGATTGATTGGTTTTTTTTTGGATTGCTTTTGAGATATGTAGTACTTTTGCTTATTGAAATTGACATTTTAAATGTTTTTTTTTATAAAATAATGAAAAATCTATGTCAATTGGAAGCGGATTTGGAAACTCCCAGGTCCTACCGGAAATTCTCTACTACTTTGGCATTTGAACGACAAATAGACTCAAGACAAATCAATTCATTTGGAACAGACATATTTTGGGATCTCCATGCTGTCACAGGTGTAATGGTACTTCGTCAGTGTGTGTTGCTTTTTGGCAAAGTACGAATGTGCACGATTGGATTGAGTTGAATTTGTGTAACAAGACGTCTGATTTGCGGCAAACTAAACACTGGAATATCATCTTTAGTAAAACAATCTCTAATAAGGACTAATATAAAAGTTTTTCAAAATTTTTATTTTTAGCACATTAAAATAATAATCTTCATAATTTTAAATGATGTAAATAAATATATTTCCTATATTTTCTTAAATCCAAACTGATACAATTATATTTGTTTTTACTGTCCAAACATCGAATGATTAA
Source organism: Apocynum venetum (assembly GCA_019593545.1). Lineage (NCBI taxonomy): Eukaryota > Viridiplantae > Streptophyta > Magnoliopsida > Gentianales > Apocynaceae > Apocynum > Apocynum venetum. The sequence continues at coordinate 31,907 of SRSM01000300.1, forward strand.
TTAAAGGCCTCTCCAAGTACGGATGATATGGCTATTATATATATATATATATATATATATATATATATATACCTTCCTCTTTTTTTTTAAAAGAAAAGAAGTAATGTTGAAGTTTAAGGAAAATTTGGTTCTCTTACCCCCCAAAAAATTTAATGTAATTCTTTTTTCTTCAAAAAAGAAAGATATGTGATGGTTTAATGTTGAAGAAAAATTAGGGTAATCTTTTTCTTTCAACAAAATTAATATAGTGCAAAAGACAGATAAAATTCATTAATCGATCCTTGAAAATGTGGAAAAAAAAATGTCAATCAAAGTAACTTTTAAGATACCATGTCCATTTTTACCTTTTAGAGACAAACTGACTTAGTTTGTTCTTTACTAAAAGAATTAATTATATTGAAAGAGTTAATTATTTTTAAAAAAATCATTTTCAATGTTTTAAGACGCTACATTAGAATTTAGCCATGTCTTCATGTGTACGACAATTTGACCTTACACTCTCAAATAATTTGTAAACTATGTTTTCATACATTTTATAATGTTAAAATTAATTAAAGACTTGAAACATATCATATCAAACTCTTGATTTTCTCCTAAAATTTTCTTATCCAAACACAATAATCCATTTTCATTTCCAAAAAAGAAAATATTTTTTTTAAAAAACAAATTCAATCAATCCAAATAACAAATTAAAGAGACATTTTTCAATTATATAATAAAAAGGATGTAAAACTATTTCAAATACTATTGTACAGGCTTACATATTTCTTTTTTCCTAATACATTGATTCCATAGAGTTGGAAATCATTCATATTATTGAGACAATAATACCTTAATAATAAATATTTCCCATTCATTTCAAAAGGTAGATTTGATGTAGTTAATGTTGAACTACAATCGTTCTATGTGATGCACCAAGAAAGGCACCTTTGATGGATTGCAACTCTCTGAGGGCTTCATTCACGTCCATGCGTTCATTTGGTGAGCTTTGAGAACATTTGAGTCCAATTTTCAACAATGACACAATGCATTTTTCCACATCTCCAGTGCCTTCACTATAAAGAAGTAACGGATCAGCAATCTTCTTTACATTTTTTGGCATATTCATCTTCACATAGTTATGCAGATTCAATCCATTCACAAATATGTCATCCGTTGGCCTTTTTCCAGAGAACATCTCCAGCAAGAGAATCCCAAAACTATAGACATCCCCCTCACGTGATGCCTTGCCACCAATTCCATACTCTAATATTTCATATGTTCATCACGTCATCATATCATGTGGTATATAAAATTGAGAACAAAGCATATATAATTCTACAGTTAGAATTTATATATATATATATATATATATATGTTTCTTAAAATTTGTTAAGTAATGCAAGAATATTTCACCTATATTTACAGAATGAAGGATTTTTTATGTTATATAAAGATTTCAAAATTTGATAAACACTTTAACCTCGATCATTTGGTGAAAGTGAAGGATGTTTCATAAAATTTATATTTTCATAAAAATTAAGAATAGATAACATAAAATACACACACACACACACACACACACATATTTATATATATTTCATAAATTTATTACATATATCCTAGAACATTTAGTGAAAAGAAAACCAAAGAGACATTTTTTTTGAGGGGACAAAATAGACATTACTACTTCACAAAAATGAAAAACAAACATTGAAATAACTATTTTAATTAAATAGTTCAAATATAAATATAACTTTATTCAAATTTTTTACACTCGATTTCCATTGATGAAAGTTTCCAAAGGATCTACGACTTCATGTTTATTAGATTTATTTTGTGTTGACATTCTATAGTAATTGGCAACCTTTATCTTGTAAAATTTTCAGCTAAAAGGTTTAAATGAAACCAGAATTTCTTGAATTGGTTTAACCCAAGTTTACTAGAGATTCTAAAATGTCAATTTCATCAGTGGAAGACTTAAAAAAATAATCCAGTGGTCCTAAGTCGGATAATTTCTACATTGGTAATCGTTTAGACAGCTTCCACAATACACAGATTCCAACCATTTCAAAATTTTATAATGTCGTTCCAGTTACATTTGGAGAACTAATGTTAATTATTCAAATTTTGTATTATATATGCACATACAATAATAATTGTTTGTTACCTGGAGCTGCATATCCAATGGATCCTTTGATTGCAACAGAACTGCTAGTTTCTTGTTCAGATGGATTTGTGAGGGATTGCAGAAGAAGCCTTGCTAATCCAAAATCGGCCACATGAGCATTGAGGTCATTGTCGAGAAGAATGTTGCTTGGTTTTAGATTGCAATGAACAGTCACAGTCCCACATTGATTGTGAAGATAGTGCAACGCAGACGCCACATCTACTGAAATTTTGAATCTCTGAACATGGCTTAGATTTGTTGATTGCTCGTCAGTTTTTGGATGCAACCACTCATCAAGGCTCCCATTTTCCATATACTTGTAGACTATAGCCTTGAATTCATGACCCTTGAAATCAATGCTGGAGCAATAAGTCAAGATGGGCACTATATTTCGATGGCGGATATTTCTTAGTGCACTGCATTCAGCCTTGAAGCTCTTGGAAACCCCATTCTTCTGAAGGTTGAGAACTTTGATTGCAACAACTCTGTTGGTATTTTGATCTATCTTTCCTCTATAAACAGATCCAAAACTTCCCGAACCAATCAAATTCTCCTGAGAAAACCCTGCTGTTGCTCTGTGGAGTTCATGATAAGAAATTCTACGGATTGTATTCAATTCCGAGGACTTGTTCGAAGACTCATTCCTTTTGTGTCTTTTGAAATACACAACAAAAATGAGTGACGATATAACAAAAATCAAAACCGCTCCCAACACAGCACATGTTATGATGATCACTTTAGGCTTTGTGTTCTTCTTGTTGTGGACGATGCAGGAAGGGAACCGTAGCTCAGGAATTCCTCCACAGAGCTTACTGTTTCCTACCAAGAAAATGCAACTTGCATTCTCGAAAACTCCATGAATTGGTATCTCACCCTCAAGGTCATTGACTGACATGTTCAAATATCTTAATACTCTAAGACTCTCGAAGTCTTTAGGTATTGGTCCAGTCAAATTGTTTTGTGAAAGGTCTAATTCTTGTATACCCTTCAAAGATGCCAATTTTGGTGGAATTGATCCCCGAAAATAATTTCCTTGCAAATGGAGATACTCCAAGCTTGAACAATCACCAAGTGTTTGAGGAATTTCTCCCGAGAACTTGTTGTAGGAAAGATTGAATGTGCCGATACCCACTAATTTTCCTACTTCTAGAGGAACGCAACCAGTGAATGAGTTATATGATAGGTCTAGTTGTTGTGGTGAGAAATGCATACTGAAGAGCACCGGAGGAATAATACCACTGAGGTTATTTCGAGAAATGTTCAGTATTCGCAAATATTTACATTTCCCGAAACATTGACTAATATCACCTACGAAGGCATTAGTGGCTAGATCCAGAATGTATAGTGAAGTAATGTTGCACAGGTTAGATGGGATCTTTCCAGATAACTGGTTTCGTCCAAGCGACAAGAGCTGCAACTGTTGAAATTCTCCAAAATCGCTTGGTATAGTTCCTGAAAAATAGTTGTCTGCCATTGATAATGCGTTTAAATTTATAAACCTTCTAAATCCTTTTGGTATTTTTCCCAATATTTTGTTTCCTCCCATATAGACTTTCTGGAGCTGAAGCGAAAGATTGGCAATGTTGCCAGGTAATTCACCTCCAAAATTGTTTCCAACAAAGCTTAGAACTTGTAAATTGCTGCAGTTTGACAAAGATGCAATGAAGCTCAAATCACCAGCTGAGTTACTGCCTAAGTGATTGAGCTGAATAATAAACCATCTAAGGTTCGGAAGATATCCCAGATTCATAGGAACTTGTCCTTCAAACTTATTTCTCCCAAGATCAAGGATTTCGAGTTTAGAAGCATTGGTGATTGACTGTGGAATGATGCCAGTGAATTGGTTTGCACTTATACCCAAGCCCTGTAGATTTGGTTGTTTGAGCCCTATGCCAACTGGGAGTTTCCCATAAAAGAAATTTTCTGCTATTGATATGGTATCAATTAAAGAACTGTTGAAGATAGAGGGAGGGAGAGTACCGGTTAGTTTATTGGCTTCAACAGCAAGGAAAGATAACTTTGACAATAGGCCTATTTGTTGCGACAGACTGCCTTCCAAATTATTGAATCCAAGAGAGAGTCCCTCGAGTGATGTAAGATTGCTGAGGAAAGATGGAACTTCTCCTGTCAAATTGTTAGTTCCCAGATAAAGGACACGAAGCTTCTTAAGGGATCTCAGCTCAATTGAAATTTTCCCCTCTAGTGAATTTTGATTTAAATCTATAAATCTGAGGTCTAAGCATCTGCTCAAATTAGCTGGAATTTTTCCCGTCAATGTGTTTCTGGCAAAGTTTAGTACTCTCAGCCGAAACAAGCAACCAACTTCTTGGGGAATCTCACCATGGAATCTGTTATCTCCAAGTTCAATAGACTTCAAGAAACTCAAGTTTCCCAGATGAGGAGATATGGAACCGGCCATGTTCATTCCTCTTAGAGTTATGGCTATAACTCTCCGGTGTCGGGCATTGCAAGTGACTCCTTGCCATTGACAATGGTGTAAGGAATCGTTCCATGAGTTTAGCACTCCATTCGGATCATCAGATATCTGATGCTTCAACTTTAACAGAGCAAGCCGATCAGTCCCGTTCCCCAAGTAACTTACAGCCGTACATGTTCTGATAGATCACTCATCATCACAACAACAAGAATCAGAAAAAGATTTGTTGAAGAGATGAAGAATCCCTGATGAGAAATGGAAATCCTAAGCTCCATGTTTTTCTCAAAGAATTAAGGATGTAATGCAACGTGTGGGTTTAATTCGAAAGTGTCCCGTGATTGCAGATATTGCATGCAGGCTAACTATGTGTCCCTTAGACATATAAATATAGAAAAAGCTGCAATTGACTTGAGAGTGGGAATTTTTCTATTCTACATTTCCAGTCTTCTCCATGGGGCCTGGGAAGCCCTTTTGAATACACTTCCAAACTTGTGGGAAGGTTCTCCAAATTATAGTTTACTTTGTCCCCACATTTGGTCTTTGAAGCTCTGAAGATGATTTTATCCCATCATTTTTTTGAATCTTTTAGTAATTAAATGTTTCATATAGAATTTCACCACTATAACTTACTGTGTTTAGAAATTATTTTATGAGATAAAATTTAATGAATACTCCCTTTTATAAGAGTTGGAGAATCTTTTTCATTTTATGATTTTTTAGATATATTTTATCATTTATTTTTAATATTACTCTTATTTATTATTATCTTATCAAACTTGTGGAACACTGCAAATCACTCCATACCGCAGAAACAAGAATCAGAAAAATTAGGTTTCTTGATGACAAGAATCCCTGATGAGAAATGGAAATCCTAAGCTCCACGTTTTTCTCAAAGAATTAAGGACGTCTATCCAGTAATGCAATGCATGTGAGTTTTGGGACTCTCCCGTGACTGCAGATGGCATGCAGGATATGTTTCTCTTGGACAGAAATATAGAAAAGCTTGAATTGACTTGAGAGTGGGTATTTTCCTATTCTACATTGCCGATCTTCTCCATGCATGGGGCCCGGGAACGTACACTTCCAAGCTCTATATATTTATTGGGAAATGAATCTCTGTATCTGATGAACGTACACTTCCAAGCCAGAGTCAGAGTGTGTATATAGTTCTCCAGAATTACAATTGACTTTGCCCCCATTTGGTCTTTAGACATAGAAACGTATAGAAAAAGCTGCAATTGACTTGAGAGTGGGAATTTTTCTATTCTACATTTCCAGTCTTCTCCATGGGGCCTGGGAAGTTGTTTTGAACTTACTTCCAGACTTGTGGAACGGTGCAAGTGATTACATGTTTCATATAGAATATCACTGTCGATGACTTTGTCATATAGAATATCACTGGGAAGTTGGCTTTGTTCCCACATTTGGTCTTTGAAGCTCTGTCGATGACTTTGTCCTATCATGTTTTCTAATCTTTTAGTGATTACATGTTTCATATAGAATATCACTACTATAACTTACTGTGATCATAAATTATTTTATGAGAAAAAAATTATTTAGTACTCCCTTTGTCAATTTTTAGTGTTGAAAATTTATTTTATGACCTTTTAGATATATTTTATAATTTTTCCAATATTATTTTATTTATTATTATCTCAATCTTTCTTTATTTCTTATTTCTAAAATATAGTCTTTCTTATCTCTTATTTTCTCTCTTTATTAGTACCATTATTACACCCGTATGCACAACATTTGTTTTTTAGAATAGATTGAAAAATAAAATATCAAGAGAGGATTATAGAAGTGTACTAATAAGAGTTAAAAATTATTTTATTTTATTTTATTTTTCTTCTAAATTGTATAAAAAAATTTATCTTAAACTGAACTATGAACTTTGCATGAAACAGACAAAGATATAGTGCACAAAACCTTGGAAACTTCCAACGTCACCATTATCTGTATTAATATTTTAATGGTGCTGCTTTGGATGGAAGATCTTTTAAGGAGGTGCTGCAATGTACTTCAACAGGTGTTAATGCAGTGACATGATGCTGCTTTTTTCCAAGACCAATACCAGTATGTGGAAGAGGTTGGTGCAGAGAATTTTTTACTGGAGAATTGAGTCTGAGGGTAAAGGGCCAAGGTCGATGAGGAGTGACTCTGTTCCTTCTTTTAATATTGATCTTCACGGGGATGTTGAGTCTTGGCTGGATAAGTCAGTGGTGGGTGGGTACCTTAAGGAACACTGTTCATCATAAGGTAGAGGATGACAAAGCTATAGGGAGGACTTTTGAGTTTTGAGATAGAACTCTCCCTCCAAATTTACAACTAATTTATCAAATATATTATTGAAATTACAAAAAGAAGGTTTGGCATATGGCTTGAAGCTATAGGGAGGACTGTGAATTTGCCAAGATTTGGCATATGGCTTGAAGTTTTGCATCAACAAAAGAATGAAGAGGCTTAAAATCACTGGAATCTTGGCCTAATTGATGTCTAAGGATGTATTAATTGTGACCCTCTTTTCCCCTCCCATTCTCTTGTTTAGCTAAAATAAGAGCCACAATACATATGGCCATCAAAAGCACAGCTGCTTGCTCCACTTCCCCTATCTTCTTCCAATATTGACTGCTCTCCCTCCTTGCCTCTTCACTTGGTTGCTGCAACAAAAATTTTCTTTTAAGAGACAAAAATTGTTAAGAGACAAAAGTGAAGTTAAAAAAAAAAATAATATATATATATATATATATATATATATATATATGAAAATGATTAAGAAGTCAAACTTTTTTTTAAAATTTTAAATACACAATAATTATTGAAAATATGTCTCACACATATTATTAAATTATCGTTAAAAATTCAAATTTAAATGAATAAATTAGCAAATTATCCATGTTACTAATATGAAAAAAAAAATAGAATAAGTCTTGAAATTGTGTGATGTGCTAACAATTTAAATAAAAACAAAAAGGATCTGAGCTCTAATCAAATTAGGTGCCCACTAGTCACATTGTGGCGGCCATCTAAATTATATTTTTAGCATACTTCATACGGATATCTATAGCTTATTAGTAATAACTTACAAAATTTATTTCATTACATAATTGTCTAAAATTTATTTTAGAAAATTTCTCAAGTAATAAAGTATTTCATCCGTTTAAAATTGAATATCCACTTCGACTTCAGTTAAAATTAATGAAGTCTTTTGTCTTTAATTTAGTTATCAAATTAAAATTAATATAATGGATTGAGAGACCAATGAGTTAATGAGATGTAAAAATTAATGTAGTGAGCGATGAGATTCATGAATTAGTTAAATATAAATATTTTTAATTAAGGAGGCAACTAATAAAACTTTGGATAAAAATATATTTATTTTAAAAAAACGTATATTTAATTTTAAATAAACTAAAATATAAATGTTTTCATTCACCAATGAAGTAGTTTAGATATAATAGGGTAGAATAATATATTGATGAGTTCTAGTGCTATAATTTTTTATGGTGTAAAAGGTTATGGTATCATATTAGGAAAATGTTAGACGACCTAAATATAATTTATTAATATAACAAAGTAGGTTATTGTTAAGATTATATATTTAAGCATTGAAATAGGAGAAAAAATAATTAATTTGTTCATACGAACTTAGGAAGGAACATAAGAGTTTGATGGCAGTAAGGAAAATTGGCAATTTTAGTCTCCTATTTTTTTTAGTTTGGTAAGCTACGTTCCATTCATTTTTTTATTTATTTATAAGTTCCTTAAAAAATTCATTTTGGCACATACCGCTGTAAACATATGATTTTTAACGATGGTTCATATATCAATATAAATGTATCATGTTTAAAGTGGGTTAAAGAATCGACATCAATATATACTTTTTAATGGTAGTTTGTGAATTATTGTAAGTATACCATTTTTAAGGGTGGTGTGTAAACCATCATAAATTGACAATTTTTAACGACAATTTGTGGACCGTTATAAATATTGATAGTCATAAAAACCTTTAAACGGAAACGATAAGGCTGCCCGTCTTTTGATTTTTTTTTTGTGGCATATAATTATGGTTACAATATGATTTATTGTATGCACATGTTAAAAATACTAAATCAACTACTACACATAATTATAATCACCCCATTAAAAAATTAACCACTATACAATTTCTTCAATATGGCAATAGTTCATACAAAAATAATAAAAGCATAGTCACATCCATCATATAAATTAAAATCCTCAATGACATCCATTTAAAATTTGTACAAACACGTGTCTAAATTAGAGGATATAATTTAAATTAGTTTAAGTTTAAATAACATAACTAAATTATATGCCATCATCTAGCATAGCTATGTTGCCTTTAGGGACATCCACGGCAAATGATTCGATCACCAAAGTCCTTGGTCTTCCTTCAATAACTTCAAGATTGACATATATAACCAAGGAATAGTTTTGAGCAAATTAAAAAGAAATTAAATACAAAAACGGTTCATAATCATGAGAGAATTGATGGAAAGCAGTTAAGTTTCATAAGCTTTTGGAGAGCAATAGAAAGCATCATGGTGATAAATGTCATTCCTTACCCATCCGTCCACAAGCACATTTTGTGGGGTGAGAACAAGACTACCACTTAAATAGATACTTCCAACTGTTAACAAAGTAATTATACTACATTCTTATACTAGTGTACATCTTAATTTGAACGAAAATTTTAAATTTTAGCAATTGTTATTAGTAGTCTCAACCATGAAGACCTTGCATAGAATTTATGAATTGTGAAAGCTACTTAATGACCATTAATGTAGCAATTATCAGAATTAGGACCACATAGATTAATTATAGTTTTAAGTCCACCAATGAAGAAATTAGCATTTTGGAATGTCTAGTAAATTTAGATTAAACAAATTCAAGAGATTCTAGTTTCATATAAAACTATCAGATTACAAGAGTTGGGCTACCAAAATGAATGTCACTCTATCTTTTGGAAAGTTTAGAACCACAAAATCTATCCATTTTTAAAATGCACACCAATAAATTATGCATGCTTGTTGTCAATTTTTTCTTATCACATGATAATAAAATAAGCTTTGTAGATTCTTGACCTTCAGGGAAACAAATGAGAAATTATGCTACGGAAAATGATGTTGGATTGTTCAATTAGTTCACATTAAGAATTTTGGCTATTTGAAGATTAAAAATGCGTAGAATAGAAGGATTTCTTTTTTAAAGACGTGTATGATAATTTCAAATTATAAATTCAAACTGCGTAGAATAGAAGGTTAAATGTGTAGAATAGAAGGATTTCACCTTAGAATGTTGAAACTGATTTTTTTTTTTTTTGAAAAGTCAGAGAAATTTTATTGCATAAAGATCAACTAGGCAAAGCAGCCTTTACAACAACGAAAGAAAAACAAGGTCCCATCTACAGTTTCATGTCTCCAGAACCATCAATACAAATAAAAAAAAAAAAGTATGGAAATCATGTTCAAATCAGAAACGTCTAAGATCAACTTAAATAAGCTTCGTTTATTTACATCATTTTATTTTTTATTTTTTACCACTATTCATTCCAATCATACAATTCTCTCTCTCAATCAAAACAAATAGGATCCACATATTACATCACTCATATTTCATTAATATTTTTACTAAAATACTAAATTTAAAATATTATTCAATTTCTATGTTATTAAATTATTCATTTAAAATAAAAATTAATTTTATGAAAACAAATTTTCAAATATTATTAAAATATGAAATTTCATTCGATAACACACTTTAAAAAAATACAACAAAAATTACAATGCAAAAAAAAAAAAAAAAAACCTACAAGCCTCAAAAAAGCTCAATGAAAAACCCAATTTGTTTTCCTAAAAAAAAAACCCCCCATTTTGTATACTTCAAAATATCAAAACAAAAACTCATCATGCATGTGATGTCTACTGCTTTAACAAAAATACACTAGAGCCTACAAAATTGGCTTTGCAATGGTTGTTTGGAAGAGCAACTCTTTCATCCAATGTGGAGGACCTCATGTTTTTTCCAATTAGTGTGCAACCCACATCCAAGTTACATTTCTCCTCTTGCAACTGCTGTTGGAATTGGTCTAAGACTAACTGATTGAAAATCATGGAAAACATCTACAGTTTTATTGAAACTGCTTTTTCTTAAACCAAAAAAAAAAAAAAAATCAATGAAGTCTTTTAGTCTAATTCAGTTTTTCCCTTAAAATAATGGACCTAATATATAGAAAAAGGCACTTTTTTTTTTTTAAAAGGATAAACAAAACCACTTGCTTAACATTTTTTTTTCACATTTTCAGGGATTAGTGAATTTTACGTGTCTTATGCACTATCTTCTTTTTTGTTGAAAGAAAAAATATATTACCCTAATTTTTCTTCCACGTTAAGCCATCACATATCTTACTTTTTTGAAGAAAAAATTACATTTATTTTTCCTTTTTTTTGGTTGGGGAGGGGGGGGGGTAAGAAAACCAAAATTTCCTTAAACCTTAAACCATTAAATGAGTTTTATTTCTTTTTCTTTTCTTTTTTTCTTTTTTGCTTCCAGAGAACTCCCATAAGCTCCATTATATTATTAATTTGAAACGAATTGTTGAATGTAAATATCCAAATGTAAGGTTTACTATTTTAAAAAATAATCCGTATTTATAGCAATGAAGTGCTACTATTACTCCTTCAAGGTGATGGATCGTTGATTCCAAATATTAGTGAAATATTTTTAGCTATAAATGAGAAAAACATACAATATTTACATATCAATGGGGAAAAAACTATAAATTTCAAGGGGAAGGACAAGAAGTATGGTAGAGTTAACAAAGCCTTGTTTCACCTACCGAATAGTCGTGGGTTCGAGTTCATAGAAACATAACTAACCCCGTCCCCATAAAAAAAGGAGGGGAGCTGGAAAGAACTTTTTTCGTAGTTGGTCAAAAGCCTATTAGGCCGAAAAAATTGTCCAAGGTGTCCTGTTAGATAAACTCATTGAATTCTAAATATTTAATCTGAAGTCTAAAAATCAAAATTTGAAAATTGAATTAGCTAGTATTTAAAAACAATTGTTTTTTGAGGAAAGAAACAATTAATCATTGATGTTTGGAAAGTAAAAAAAAAAATATTTCAATGTGGTAAAATATGAAAAATATAAATCAACAAAATCTCAATCCGTAAACTTTAATTACAAATTAAAATCATTTAATTTGTAATAATTTAATACTATACATTCTAATATTTAATTAAATGTACTATCCGTTGTAACTTACTTCCGCTTTAGTATAGTATAAATTAAAATCTATCAATTTATAAAAATGCACACTAATCAATTATGATATATGTTATGATCTGAATATTTTTTTCCCCCATGATGATATTATGAACATGTGAAATAGCCACTATCAGGGAATTAGTTACGGAAATTAGATAGGCATGCATCCCTCTCAAAATAGAGATGGATTTTCAAACAGATTTCGGACAAAATGTCTTTACGCAATGGCTGACTGAGAATGAAGATTTTGGCACAGAGTTTCGACGGAATAGCTATGGAAAGAAAGACGTCTCAAATCCGTGGTTGATTTGACTATAGACTAGAGATGACAAATGAAAAAAAGTTAAGAACAAAATTTAGTAGGTACTCTGTCTCTAAATTGGAGACAGATTAACGATAAACAATTATTTTTTTTAAAAAAGAATAAATTTAATTGGAGATCCATTGCCTCGCTAATCCCTAACTAAATTTGAGACGGATTTACTGTAGTATAGTATTTTTGGAATTTTTAAATAGGAATTAAAAATACCCGACAATATGTATCTAATCCCTAGCTAATGTTGTGATGGAAGACCAACGAAACATAATTTTTTAAAATTTTAATTCAAAAATTTTGGTCGAATTTTTAAAATTTTGTCTCATGTGAAATTTTCAAATAAAAAAATTTATCACTAGCAAATCCATCTTTAATTTAGAAACGTATTTGAGACTCCATATGTATTATTATTTAGAGACTTCTTATTTAATTAATGTATAGAAAATCGGTCTCTAATATCTGGGTAACAAGATGGATTAAAGATAGAGTTTTTTTTAACCAAACAATTGTATTATTACATCACAATTTTTTAGGAGAATTACACTATATTTAAAGAATTTTTTATATACATTTGGACATTTATAATATTTTTTGTTATTTTTAATGCCACATTTTAACTAGACAATAGTTTAACTAGATAATAGTTTATATATTTAATGAATTAGTTTAATCCATAACTTAATTAACATTTTTCAATGTTGTTATATATATTCATGTTTATATGTGTACTAAGTTTAGTATAATCATATTTGAAGTTAGACTTTTATGTTGACAATTAAGTAATTGACTACGTGATTGTTCTTGTATCTATCTAAAATCAATTGTTTCCTACAAATTAAAACTAGATAATCTCATTGCACTTATATCATTTCTTTATTCAAGAGCTTGATTAATTATGAAACCGTTCAGATTATTTTACAAAACTATATATTCATATATCTTTTTTATATAAATATTTAAAATATTATGATCATGATATGCATAGATTAAAAACACATTCACATGTTACAATATACAAATTTGAGCATATGCTTTAGAGCTTGTTTTTTCATGATTTATTTTTTTATTTATTTATGCACTATATATTTTTTAGCTGTACATTAACAAATGTTCAAATATTTCACACATATAATTTTCAACTTTGAAACCTTTGAGGAACTAATATAATTTAAAATTATTTTATTTTTAGTTTATAAGACAATGAAAAACAGTATTTAGAGTGATTTTGATATATTTATGATTCAAAAGAATTATATTTGGTGTGCAATTTCAAATATATCATAATAATTAGATAGGGAAGTAGTGTTGGACATGATGTCCATTTCTAAATAATCCCAATTAGATACGATTTTCCTTTCTGTAGCAAATAATTAATAGTATTGTACATGATTTTCCCTCGAATTTGCTAGTCAGTCTCAAACTTTAGCAAATCTTCTTGTTCCTCACTTTCCCATTTCCAGCCTATGCAAAATTGAGCTCCACTTTCTTGCCATTTGATATTTTCCCAAACCAGTTCCCGAAGCTCACCGTCCACCGGTTATCGTTGCCTTCATCCAAACTAAGGTATGTTTCTTGCCTTAATCTCTTTATTCATTTCCTAGTTCTGTATTTTTTAAAAAAAAATTATTTTGCAAATCTGAAAGATGAAAATAGAGTTATCTTATGTGAATACAAATTAATAAATGGAGCTGAGGATTGGTTTCCTCTGATTTAAGTAATATATGCATGTACAGAGGGTGATAACATTGGTAAAAACAAAACAATTGCAGAATTTGATATTAGGGACCAACTTCCTGCTCTTCTTTTCACTTGCGCTCTGTTTTTGTTTTTGTTTTTTGCCAAGCGAGACAATGATCCAGGACAAACATATATATTAACACAATAGGTGTTGGGAAAACAAACAAGTATATCTAATGTCTAAGATATACTCTAATAAATAGTACTGTATTTGTGAATAAGTACTATACTAAAATACTATTGGTTCTGTAATCGATACACCAATTGAGTTCCCAGGAAAGAGAGGAGAGTCACAAATGGACTATTTAAGTTCCAAGTCTTTCCTTAGCCAGAACCAGTTCCCAGGAAAGAGGGGAGAGTTCCCAAGTCTTTCCTTAGCCAGAACCTTACTTGATGTATAATCACTCTACCAATACAGTCTAATAGAATAATACAATACAAATAAACAGTACAATACACAGCGGAATAAAACCCAACTCTCAAGTATTGAATATTATCTAACAATGAAAATATTACCAGCAATTTAATAGCTAAAGCAAAATATAAAGGAAAGAACAAACCGGAATTGATAACGGAGTTCGGCCAATATTGCTTACGTCTCCGGGCCCCACCACAATAGCAGACCACTTTTCTGAATGCTCAAAGTATTACAAATAGGATATCCTAATTAAAGGATTTCCACAAATATAGAAGATTAGATGTTGAAGAGGTAAATCTAACTAAGGGCTAGGGTCCTTTTATAGGAGTAACCCAAGCAATTTTTCCTCACTTCCATGTGGGATTTAAGATACAATAGTAAAACTAGCCATTTTCTAACAATAGGCAGAATTTGTTAGTTTTGTTATTTCACCTGCTCTGTTTGTTAGTTTAGTTTCTGTTGAGAGAGAAGGGTCTGAATTCTATATGGCTTGAATTTATTGCACGGTCTTGTTTTGGTTGTATTTTTGCACACCTAGAATTGGAAATATTTAGCCTCTCTTTATTTATTAAGAACATTGATGTCTTTTGAGTTTGAAACTATGAAACTTAGACCAGCAAGATCGATGGTCCGGTTCAAAAGTTCAGTAGAAAGTAAAAGAGGGTGTTTCTTTTGACTGGATATATTCTAAAAACATGAGGTCTATCCTGGGGGGATGTCTATAGTTTTGGAATTCTCTTGTTACAGATGTTCTCAGGAATAAGGCCAACGGATGACATATTTGTGGATGGCTTGAATCTGCATAACTACATTGAGATGAATCTACCAAAAATGTGAAAAAGATTATAGATCCGTTACTTCTTTACTGTGAAGGCAAGAAAGATGTGGAAAAATGCATTGCATCATTGTTCAGAATTGGACTCAGATGTTCTGAAAGCTCACCAAATGACCGCATGGACATGAATGAGGCCATCAGAGAATTGCAATCCATCAAAGGTGCCTTTCTTGTTTGACTGCAGTTCATGATCAAGTGCATCTGGTCTCCTATTATGGGAAATTTTATTATTATATAGTGTTAATGTATATAGATGATTTGTGTACTCTACGGAATCAAATGTATTGAACTAAAACAAGTAAGTGAACGAACACAACAGTATTTGAAATAGTCTTACATCCGTTTTAATATATTACTGAAAAATGACTTCCTGATGTGGTGCTAAATGGATTGAATTTCTAAAATTGGTTTTTTGGTTTTTTTTTGAAAATAAACCTTTGCAGAGTTATTGATTTTATGTTTTTCAATATTATCCCAATTCGTCTTTCCTCTAATCTTAAACATTGACATAATTTGATTTTAGGCTCTTTAAGACAAAAGAAATGCATATAATTTTTCTAATTCTAAATTTATGTATAAAAGTTTTAAAATAACTTATATTTTAAA
Organism: Apocynum venetum; assembly: GCA_019593545.1. Taxonomy (NCBI): domain Eukaryota; kingdom Viridiplantae; phylum Streptophyta; class Magnoliopsida; order Gentianales; family Apocynaceae; genus Apocynum; species Apocynum venetum. The sequence goes on from SRSM01000300.1 coordinate 47,692, forward strand.
ATGGAATTATTTTAATACGAATGACTCAAACATGTCAAAAACAATGGCTCTGTTAATGAAAAGTTGACTAATAAGAAAACAAGCTTTATATAATCTTGAACTTCAGGGAATCAAATGAGAAAATATGCTGCAAAAAAGAAAAAATAAAAGAGTCTGCAGTACATTATGCCTTATACAACCACAATAATTGACAAGTGAGCGCAGCTTATAAGAAAATCTAGTGAAGTTGTGCTTCGATCTTAGTCTAAGGATCAAGAGTTGTTTCATAAGTCCAAACTTGGCTGGAAAACTCATTGCTTGTTGTAGGCCAATGCTTCAAGTATATAAATATCAAGGTTCAACAATTTTGTATTGAAAGATCCATAAACCGGGGATATATCCACCCCTAATTTACAGCGGAAGCATAAGGTTGTGTCATTGTAGAGCTAGGGAAGGTAGGCACTTCAAGGCAGTCTAAGGAAATAACACAATACTCTTTATGTCACTTGTGAACCGTGCATAATGTGCACATCAGCCTTATCAATCATTGGTATAAAAGAAGTATACTATGGCTGTGAAAATGATAAATTTGGAGGTTGTGGATCAGTATTATCATTACATGCTGGAGGAGGATCCGTCAATTGCAAAGGAGGATTATGGCCTCCGAAGCAGTTTCTCTTTTGAGGACCTTCTATGAACAAGGAAATCCCAATGCACCAAAGCCTCACAGATCACCTGCAGTTCAACAAAAATGAGCCAAGTACCTCATTGAAATCTTTAGTCCATACTGCTGTTACGGGTATCTTTTGATCCACTGTAAGGCATATATTATTTTCCTTGTGATAATGAATGAAATTTATCTTAGGATATTTGCAATAGTTCGCTTTACATTCTGCATCACCTCATCATTGATTCTTATTGTATCCTGATCAAGCAACTTGCTTGTGTGTTACCTAGAGCATTCAGATGCTTCTGGAGTATGTGATGGCATGATCATGTTCTTTGTTACTAGCTTTAGCCGGAAATACTGTGCATGGAAAATCTTCTCAAGAAGTACCTGAATGTTCTGCAAGTGGAATGCCATGTTGGTCAGCCTTATGATATCCTATTCTGAGTTGTATCCTAATTATTTGGATTTTGTTAGTTCAATTTATTTTGTCTGCTTCATTATTGTTAAAAAAATAACAGAATTCATGTTATTTGTTCATGAAGAAGGTGAACATGTAAAGATAATCTGGATATTTCAAATGCTCTCCTGTTTTATTTTTCTTTGTAGAATAACCCCAAAACCTTTCCCAAACTCTATTAGGTTTTCCACATGGATCTTATTCTCTGTAATCTTACATAATGCTGTTTTTCCCCTCCCTGAATAGACTTTTTAGCTTCTTTCATTACTTCACTCATTTTCTGTCATTTCACCTCAAAGTAAAATCCGATGCCTTGACATCTACTTGATACTTCTTTTCTCACTAGTGATAGGATTTATACGGATCATGTAAAAAAGTTCTTTTCTTGGAGCAGAAAGTTCAATTTGATTCCATTGATTGAGTACTTCTTCCTGGTCTTTGTCATGGTAAGCTAGAAACCAATGAGCTCTTGTGGAAACGTGGCGCTCGGCAGTTTCCAGAATGCAGTAGACGTGAAAACATATCAGAATTTATTTTGCATGCTGTCCGTGATTGTTCATGGGCCAATACAGTGTAGCAGTACCTACTATGACAAATGAGTGGATTCACTTGAACCTTAGTAAAGATCCACGCGTTGCTGTGGAACTATTGGAGAGTCATCTTTCCTTTTACCATTCACTTGTTATGGTATTATAGAAATAGGGAAGTGTTTGTTCCCATTTTATTGTAAAGAGCCCAACGTGGGTTGCTAGAAAACTTCTGGTTCAAGTTGTTGAGATGATCACAGTTCATAGCTACCAGTAACTCTGGTTCATCTCACACTTGCTTGTAAAGTTTTTTTGCCCAAGTATTAATGAATACTCTGATTTCCTTCAAAAAAAAAAAAGGAAAATTGATTAGTACTTTTTATTTTAGCCGTTATAATAGGCCTAGATACGAAGCAAATTAGATGCATGTTCTTCTCATTCATCTTTGAGTTATGAGAAAAGCTGGTGAAGTTGGGCTCTCTAAGGATCTAGATTCAAGAGTTGTTTCATTAGTCCAAACTTGTCTGGAAAACTCATTGCTGGTTGCGGCCAACGTTTCATGTGTTCTAGTTGGAGTTTTAATTAGTTACGGAGATAA
>SRSM01000301.1:0-62432 GCA_019593545.1 Apocynum venetum
AAACGATCATAAGTCCAGTTAAATAAATTTGAATAAAATTAAATACTTAAGAAAATTATCTCGTAATCTCATTTATTAATAACTTAGCAAATATCCTTACTAATAAAAAGAAATATTCACATACATATTTAATAAATATAAGATGAAATTTATAAACATTGGAAAGAAAATTGAAAGATAAACTCCCCAAAATATTGAAATTATCCAAATTTTTTTACTAAATATTACAAAATACTTGAAATATTATTCTAAAAATTTAAAAAATATACTAAAATAAAAACAATAATAAAGAAGAAATTACAAAGAAATGAAGAATATTGAAACTAAATTGATGTTAAAATAATAAAAATAAACTTCTTATTTATACACATAAAAATCAGAAGCAAAATAATCATTTCTCACCCCAAACCTCAAATCTTGAAATTTAATTGGTGAACTAATTTTTCCAAACTTCATCACGTATTACTTCTTCATTGATCCACATTACAACTTTTAAAATCGACACTTTGATTATTTCCCGTGTCATCTCTCTTATTGCTTCGTGTCATCAAATGACATAAATTTTTTTTTTTTACTTCTCTAACATTTCTTCTCTTCTTATCTTCCTAATGAACTAAAATACATTTAAAACTTACAAACAAAGAAATAAAAGAAAAACATGAAATATATTCATTAAATAACATAATTAATTAATTTTAAACAAAATATAGTTATTAAATAACATAAAAATCATTTAATTTATGAGTACATCAACATCCAAATTGTTACACACTTATATATTCTCCAAGAAATGATATATAGTTAGAAAAGAAACCAATAATAATTAGTAGTAGTAGACACATTGTACATCCATATGATTATACAGATTGTAACATGAATTAACCAAACCATATCCCAAAGAATATCCTACTTTCAACTAGTTTAACAGCTTTTTGTTTCCTACAATGAAGCAGCACTGTACCCCTTGGCTGAGATAATATGCATCATAAGCCCTGCCAGGGCTTGAACCAAGATTAACAATGTCTATGAACAAAGATTAACAATGTCTCAGCTGCATTACATGGCTCCTGTACTTAAGTTGGCTCCTTGAAGAATGAATGATCGAGAGCTTCTCGAGCAGTAAGACGTTTGGATGGTTCATACTTCAATAAACCTTGTAACAAGTCAACAGGGATAATCTGGAGCGTTCGACATGCTGTGATATTAGATTCTGCATTAAACAGGTAACTACATGATTAGAATTCTGAAGACATCAAGAGGCTGCAAAGTAGTCATGCTCGCCATATTAGAAGGAAATCTCAAATTCACCAATATATCTTCTGAAATAATAAAATTGAACCTGCAACTAGCAAAAGATTGTAGACACAACAAAGAATGGAAGGATTAAAAACCTTTAAAGTATCGAGCCTTTTAACTGCTCTTATACTCTCTCTTGAAATGGCTCCTTCTGGCCAGTTCAACTTTGACCGCTTGAAATATTTTTCTGCACCACGACTGCAAAAAGACCGATAAGGATCATAGAGAGGGCAAAAGAAAATAGAACCAAAAGTAAACAGTATAAGCGTGAAAAGATAGAATGATTTCCAATCCATCACCATATATATATGGATGAAAGTGTGAGAAAAGAAGTTGTATCCAGCATAATTTATAATAACTCACGTTGCTCTTTGACTCATGTGCTCTGGCAGTGGACCCAAGACCCGCTCCATCATTGCTAAGTGCTCCAAGTTCTCATGAGTCTGAAACAGTACCTCACCCTAAACAATAAAAATGAAGATGAATTTGGCAATTGATAAATTCACTACTACCAGTGCTGAAGTAGCAGAAGGAGAAAAAAGAAGAGTCAGGCTAACCAGACAAAGTTCAACGAGTACACAGCCAATGCTCCATATATCACAAGGATAACTCCATCCTAAACCTGCAAAAAAAATTTAAGTAGCAACTAAGTCACAACATGTACTTAGACAAATGGTCAAAACAAGCAGAACCTCCTTCAGATATACTTCCAGAGAAATGTTTCATTACAGTATAGGAGTGTCACGCCCAAACAAGAATGGTACGGCTCCCACAGAAAACATGAGCAAAAAAGGCAGATACAAGAATGATTTCTTAAATTTTCCCAAAAGTGCAAAGAGGGGATAGAGGAAAAGATATGCTTCAACAGTTAAAGCCAGAGATTGTATCATTATATGAATTTTGCAGTCCAGAGATCCCACTAAATGCAAAATGAACCTGCTACTTCGAAAGCTAAAAAACATCTCTCAGTTCAACAAAAACCTCCAATGCCAAATTTCCGATAAGGGACTGGCATCTGAGCAACATACCAGAACATGAACAAAGATCAATGAGTACATGCATCACTTTCTTGCAAATGAATTAATTACACTGATATAAAATGAAAAACTAGAAGGTATCCTCCATGTCATTGATGCAACAGCCCTTCAACTGCACAAAGAAATAAGGATATTTCACAGGGAAATGCAGCATCTTTTTGCACAATGCATTTGCTAATCACTGCTTTCCCTGTTCAGATCACTCCATACAACAAATGAATAGTCCATACATATTTCTCCATCTAACAATTCCAACAAAGAGCAGTGAGCACTATAATTGTCCCCTGGCATGTTAGTAGTCCCTTCTCTTTTCCCTTGGAGATTTCATGAAAATAGCGGCTTCTGAGAACTTTTCGATTAAAAAAATGTCCAAGCTGCCACCGGTAGTAAGAATAGGTGTGCAACTAAACAAGGTTAAACGTCAGGAAGCACATTTGTAGTCAACAATAACTAGTTACCTAGAATAATTTCAGGTGCCCTGTAATGCCTTGTGCAAACAATGGAGCTATGATTCTGATTACCAGATACTGTGCTGCCAAAATCAATCAACTTAATGGCACTTGACTTTGGCAAGCACCTGAAAGTTGTTTCGTCTAACAGTATCTGTACCAATTCAAGAATTCATTTGAGACAGAAAGTGTAAGTCTACATCCACTTATATATGGTTTCAACGTAGACCAAATACCTTGCACCGGGGAAGCTTAATATATTCAGATGTTGTAAGAAGTATATTTTCTGGCTTCAGATCAGTGTGAATTAAATGCAAATCATGCATGTCTGCATTTATGAAAAGTCATCAATAACACAGTAGTCAAGGATGATATAGGCAGAAACTACTAAATCCCATAGCAATTAGAAGAGGTCACTCCACACACATGCCACAGATTCCAAAAGCTGGCGTCCAAATTCTCGAGCAAGATCCACAGGCAACGGGTGGTAACTATTTTTCTTTAGAAAAATCATATAAACTTGGTCCAAGCTTCTCAAACACCTGATAACACCATTCAAATGCATCGAGCGAATTCTTTGTCAAGTTTCCCAAACTATGATTGCATTCTTAGAGATTTATCAAATTGAACACCAACCAACTTTAACAGATATTTATGTAGAAGGAAGCATCCTAGTGCCGAAGTTTGACAATAAAGGACCAGAAAAAAACTTAATTATTTCTCAAATAAAAAGGGGGAAGAAATGCATCCTATAGTGATAAAAGGATAAGAAGTAGAATTATCACGAATATGAAGAAAAAAAAATTTAAAATCATGCAGAACCAAGAAATCTTTCTTGCAAGCTCAGAATACTTACAATGCAAATATGATTGCGATAATCAAACCAATTCCACATCTGCACACAACTGCACAAGGGGATACCAAATAATATGAAACAGAAAAGTCAAAATGGAAAAGTAGAACCATTCTTTAAGCAGCAGAGACATACTGAGATTTGCCTATGTCATGCTTAGCAAGATGCTGAAGTACATTAACCTCAACCATTGCTGCATCACGATACTTTTGTATGCTTCGAATTACTTTAACAGCCACATATTCCCCTATTTCACGATCCCAGCATTCCAAAACTCGACCAAATGTGCCTACAGCACTAGCAACTTGCTGATTTCATTCAAGAAGAGTGACAAAAAGATAAGTTTTTGTTATCAGCAGGCATTCAACAGCTAACCTTCGCCCATCTTTTTGAGTATTTTATCTGAATGGAGAAAAAAATAACTCAACAATTAGGCATTGGTAAATTTAAATAGTGACGTAAGTTAGTAAAATGATAACATGACAGCACAAAATATAGCAGAACTTTTAAATAAAAAATAAAAAACAGTAACCATAACATGTGATACAGTTTTTGAGATAGAAATGATACATATATTTATAGTCCATGAAAAATAGCTTAACCAATCCAAAAGTAGGATACCACTGCGATTATGAGTTAATAACTGGAAAGCTGCTAATTTAGTGCCTTTGAAGTCAAAGTAATTACTAATATGAAATGCCTCCCGAATAAACATTCCCAAAATAGTAGATGCAACAAAAAGAATAAGTTATTCCCCAAATGAAATCTTCAAATGGGACTATTTTGGAACGGACTAACATTACCACATATCATGAATAAAACATAATAGATGAACTTCAATAACCTAACAAAAAGGTAAATAAAACTCACATCTTGGGGTCAAATTCTCCCCAAGCTCAAACACGTAATGTCCATCCCTATCATCCTCTCTCTTCGGGGGTGATACATGCCGACCCAGTGCCCAACGCTTTTTCGCACTTTCTTGCTCCTCAGCCTATATACAAAAACAACTCAATTCAATAAATAAAAAGAATATATATACATATATATACACACACATATATAGTAACAAAACATCATCAAAACCCAACTAATATAAAAATCAAGAACAACGAAACCCTAGTTTGAGTTCCCATCCCTTACCTCCCCCTGCCCCCCACCACACCAAAACAAAACAAAAAAAGGAAAGTTCAGTTGTACCTGGGGCTTTTCATCAGGAGAGACATCCCATGTCAACCGCCGCCGTTTCCTAGTCCCCTCCACCTTATCTTCCGGTTGAATTGTTACCATGTTCAGCAAATTCCTTGCTTCGGTGTCTGCAATATGTATATATCCGAAGTTTGGTAACAATTCTACAATATTGGAGAAATCAATATAGTCAAAGAAACAAAAAAATTCTTCGAATTTATGGATATATTGAGGTAAAAATGAGGATCGTTAAAAGGTTAATTTTAGCCTATTTGTTATCCATGCCTGTGTGAGCTGATCTCACCGGCAAAATATTGGGCTAATACATTATGGCCCATAAAAGATGTTTGGGCTAAAGATATTTGGATCTGACTAGCTGAAAAGTTTTTAGGGAAATTCGAAATTGTGAAAAATACCACAAACAATTTTCAAATCGTTCCATCTATCATTTATCTTTTATTTTATCTTTGTATATTTTCAAACTATTTATAATTCTTCAATTGCATCATTTATTTTTATTTTTATTTTTTATTATCAAAAACTATTTAAGATTATTCAATTATATTCTTTATATTTATTTTATCTTCTTATATCATCAATACACTATAAGCATAAATGATATAATTGAATATAATAATTAACTCTCCCTTTATATTTTTAAGCTAATAATAAAATATCGTTAGAATTTCATATTTATTGAAACTATTTAATAACTTTCTTAGTTTCCGTCAAAACCATGAAAACACTTACTAATGTAGTAGTAGCACATGAGTAAGGATATGGAAAATTATTCCCAAATTTTACTGTAATAACACTGTCTCAAACTCCATCATGGTTTACAAAAATTACATAGATGACATGGTATTCTCTTGTAGCTTGTAAGAAGAAAAAACTATCGTGATATCGCATCTCATTAGAATAAAACTAGTGTAGCAATACCCATTAAGTTGCGTTATCTATTCGAATTATTGGCTGGTGGAGTTTGACTTCAATTTCGGAGCACAAACTAAAATTAAATATTACATTCGTCTCAAACTAAAATATGTTTGTTTGATATTTTATATTGATTAAAAAAATATAATAAATATTATTAAAATTGTGAACTTTTTATATAGTATTCTTAAAATACTCTAATATGTCAATTATTATTGGAATAATAATTTAATTTATTCATCCAAAAAAATTAATAAATTATTAAAGAATATGTAAGACTTATTTTTTACTTTTTGTTTTCTAGCATTGCAAAGCTTGTGCATTATTGGGAAAGTGATTTCCATTAATTAATTATATTTTTTCAACAATCTACTTACCATTTGTTATTCTTACGTGAAATTAATACTCTCACTTTAAATATAATGTATTTTAGTCCACTAACAAATATATTATATTCTAAATAAGGAAAGTGTCGTATAATTCGAGACAAATGAAAAAAAAAATATGTCTATTAATTTGAGACGGATGGAATAGATCATTAAAAAAAATATTTTAGTATAATTTTATACTATTTCGAGGGCTTAGGAGTGTACTTGAATACTTCTTTCTTTTTTTATGAGAGAATAAAAAAACATCTCAAAATAATTTTTAGTTTCAAGACATTTATCACATTTACATTTAAAATTTTCTCACAAATTCACCTATAAATCTCACCTATTCACACAAACTAAACTTTTAAAATAGTATTAATAAAAATTACACTCTTACATAATTTATGAACTATTGTTTATACACTCCGTAATTTATCAATAATATGTGATCCAACAAATACAAAACTAATATTTCTAAAACAAATTTGTTTTATCCAAAAATAATAATTACTTATTTTTAACATAACTACTATAGCAATAATTTTAAAATTTTAAAAAATATAATTACTTATTTATAAAATTTAATGGCATAATTAAAAATAACTAATTTTACATAATATAATTATTCTTAGTTCTAAAAAAATCATTACAATAAATATATGAGAGATACACTAAATTCTATTTCTAGATAAAAATTTCTAGGGCGGATGGATTCTAGATTTGATTATTTTAGGACTAGTTTTCCTTCTTTTATTTTTATTTTTATGGGGTGTAGATATAAAATCGCAATCAAATCAAATAAGATTGTTTAATGGGAAGTCTTAAATTTAAAAATTTGCCCATCTAAACTTTGAATGCATGCACGTGCTCTTTAATTGTTGTAAAAAAAAAGAAGAGATAATCTGATGATCATAATGACCAAAGTTAAAAATTGAAAAAGGTAAGAGATCTAAATCTAGAAAAAATTATATCAGGATCAAAATTGAAAAATAAAAAAAAGATCAAAGACCAAAAAGTGCTAATTATCCCCAAATTATATATACATTGTAAAAATAATTAAATTCAAACATTCTTTATTAATTTAAAATTTTAAAGTAGTGAAAATTTAAAATTTGACAAATAAATAAAACCACACCAATAAATATTCAAATGTTCTAATATTCTATTCTTATTCCTTTGGAATCAATAAATTAGACTCGACCCACTAGACCATCTTGTAGACCAATATTGTGAACTTTTCGACATAATAACCTCATTTTCCCTACACATTACTCCATAGTGTCGTAACACCACATCATCCCGGCGTCAAGGGGCATCTATGAGATACTTAGTGGGGGCAGGCACGATAAAATAAAACGAAGGATAAATTTAGCGTGTGAAAAAAGAAGAAGCATTTATCTTCTTTTTTTTTTTTTTGTTAAATAGTACTTGGTTTTAAAAGAGGAAAAAAAGAGGCAAAGATGTACCTTAGTTGTTAAAACAATTTCGGCTATTATTTTAAAATTTATGAATTTAAATTATAGTTTCTATAATTATAATATATTTAAATAAAAAAGAAATCATGAATTTAAATTATATTATCTATAATTATAATATATTTAAAATAAAAGAAAGAAATAAAGGAGGTAAATCAATTTCATCTTATTAAATAGGAGGAGAGAAGAAATAAAATCCCTAGTTTAATTTGCAAAAAGAGTAAAAATAGTACTAAATTTGTTATTATACTCCCATAAATCTTATTCTTTACTCTCTCTCTCTCTCTCTCTCTCTCCCCTTCTTCTTCTTCTGGTTTTTTTTTTTGGTTTAAAAAGAACGATGTGAAAAAACAAACACAAGTTAGTTTTGCCTTATCCAAAATGCTATTTGTTCTCTTTGTGTGGCTGACTCCAAAATTGTCTGTATTTTTCTCATTCTTTTTAAAATGAAATTCTGATAATTACAAAATGATGAAAATAGTAAAATTCATAAGCCTCTCATAAATATAGTAAAACAGGAAAAAAGGAGAAAAATATAGATTTTATTCAATTTTAACCGTGTTTTTTTTATAAAAAAAAAAAAACATATCTAGGTGGCTTTTATATTAGGATTTGATTGGCCTAAAATCTCTTTTAAAAAACACACAATTTTTAAAAAACTAGGCTCAATTCGGATTTGAATTTTTTCTCAAATTCTTCATTCTTCATAAAAAACATCTTTCAAAATAATATTTTACCTCCAAATTTTATATCACATCAAAATTTTAATTTTTTTCCAAACTCTATAAATAGATCCCACATATTTACATAAATAATGTTTTCATTACTTTTTAATTAAAAATACAATATCAAACAATCTATTGATTATATTTAATATATTTTATACTAATATTAATAATGTGAGACTAAAAAAAATCTCATCAAACTTTCAATTCTCTATCTTTAAAAAAAATTTATTTTCAATTCTCAATAATTTTTTTTATCCAAATACAAAAACCTGTCATCATTCCAAAAACAAATTTCAATTCGAATACATCATATACCTATTAGATTGCATGAACAATATTTTATTAATTAATTTTTTAAAAATAAAATAAAAATGAAAATCCTGCTGGGGTTGGAAGGTATGGAGATCAAACCTACGACCTTTCGGAAATAGGTCGAAGTAGTTACCGTTGACGAGTTAACTTCGTTACCCCAATGTTAGAAGAATTAAGAGAACCGAATTAAGTACAAGTCTAAAGCCCACAGGTCCACTCACACCACCAAACAACGTAGCCCACAGATTTAATTCCCTTTTCCTTCACCAGACCTCATCACTGACGTTACGACATCAATGAAAATCCACCAGCAGCCTCTTTCCACCCCCGAAGAAGCGTGTTCCTCACGCGATCTCCACATGCCACTATTTATATTCTTGTAAAATTCGCCACAGTTTTTCAACCCATTACCAGTTCCTGCAGAGCCCACACGCCTGAGAGTCTCTTACAGCACAGTGTAGTCTACTTTTAGTGTTTGAGCAAGTATACGAGAATGCAGTCACTGCAGCAAAAGGCTTCGGAATGGAGTGGGGTTAGCACTGATGATGCGTTTGCTATTGATGATGAGAATCTTTTTGAAAAATTGGGCCTTCAGACATTCATCAATCTATCTACTAATTTCTATACTAGGTACGTTTATGTCACTTATAATTCATATAGAAGCAATTTATACAAAACGGGTTTCTCTTTCTTCCTTTTTGTTGTTGGGTTATGAGCTCTTGTGAATAAATTGTTTGACAAAGATTTGAAATTCTAAAAAGTTTGCATCTTTGGTTGAAATGAAGCTGATTTGACACTTATTTTTTGTGTGGTTATTTACCAATGAGATTTCTTAGGCCTTTTTTTCTTTGATTATTTTTGGAAATTTTCTCTGGTAATTTGGTTGTTAGCCATTATGTGTTCTTGAACATGCGGATGCATGATTAATTAGTAACCAAAAGTACTCTTTGATCCCTGTAAATTGTGGAACTTCCTGTTTCTTTTCAATTTTTTTGGTGTCAACCAACTGCTATTGTGTTGTTTCAGATAATAATGAAAGCTCGAGTTTGCACATTTTATTTCGGTAAACCTGTCCTCAACAAGTCAAACTTCTGCTCTGGAGTTTCTTTGTTTTGTTACCAGAACTGTGATTGGAAGAATTTGTGCATTTCCTGTTTGTTTAGTAATAAATGGGAATTGTTTGATCTTGTCTTTGAAAACAGGGTGTATGACGATGAGGAAGAATGGTTTCGATCAATTTTTTCTAATTCAAAGAAAGAAGATGCCATTCAGAATCAATATGAGTTTTTTGTGCAAAGAATGGGTGGGCCTCCTCTTTATTCCCAGAGAAAAGGTGAGATTTTTATTTATTTCACTGTAGGCTGTAGAATAATCCTAGTACAAAGCTGCTGATTTCTTTTTTGAAAATTCTCACTATTCTCATTGTTAAATTCATCTAAAATTGGTGATTTTTGAGAATTTTGAGATGCATGAATTTGTGCCTCCATATTTGAATGGTGAACCCCTTGCATGTTTTAGCGTGTCAACCTTTCTTACATGTTCCACATGGTTGAATTGTTTACTTTATCTGCTGCTATGATAAGGTTCCTTTCTATAGATTAGATCAGGGACTCCAATTTAACATCTCGTATGGGCCTCTGTCGCCTTCGATTGGCACAACCAGAAAAAATGTTCTTGAGAATCTCTCTATGATTAAAGCTTTGAGTGAGCTGGTCTTACTACCAGCTTTGGTGCTTGAACTTATGGTAGGAAATGTGGGTAATACTGAATTTATATGGCCTTGAATAATTATCTATTGTTTTTCTTATACATTACTTCAACATGTAGCAAATAATGCAAACATATATCGACTCTAATGCAACAATTCAGGGCTTCACGTATCAAGTGTTCTCTTTTTTCTTTTGAGAATTCAAACTATATTCATTTGTTCACAATTAGTGTAGAGGATAGGATGAAGTCTCCATTATTATTTGATCCTTTTATCCTCCATTAATGTGATAAATAAGATGAATCTTAAATCAGTCATTTATCTGGATGAATGTATGAATTAATGGTTTGTGGTTATGAAGGCTACTTACGTTTAATCTAACACAACAAGCATTCCAAACCAACATATCACGGAGTCATCTCAAGGAAGAAACATTAATTTCTGCCTCGTGGGAGGAAAGGCTGGAATATTAAATAGGCTTTGTCATCCTTAGTTTGTGTCTTGAGCTTCTGCGTTTTAGCAATAGGGAAAATATTTGCTGCATTTTATACTACTTTATTCTGCTTATGGGAAATGTTGCCGCATTTAAGAATTCCAAAGATTCTAATCACCATGTGCTTGATTGCTTTCTGACTAGAGAGCTTTTATATAACCTTATAATTGGCATCTCTTTTTCCTTGTGCCAGAGTTCTTCAGAATAAACAACTGATAGACTAATGGAACTCAAGCATCATGCAACTATGCTTTATGATGTGAATCAAATTCTTTTAAAAGACAAAATATGTGATCTTATGAAGAGAATTCTCCTTCTGCGTGCTCCTTTCAATTACTAGAAAGTCTAGTTCCCATTTTCTTTTAGACATAGCCATATACCACGCAGCTCAGTTTGAAGGGTATGATATCTCGTTGATTGTTTGCAATCTTCTGCGGACTTGTGTTAGAACATAATAAATTGATATCTGATTTTGATATTTTGCAGGCCATCCTGCTCTCATTGGACGACACAGACCTTTTCCTGTTACCCACCGAGCTGCAGCGAGGTGGTTACATCACATGCAGCAAGCATTAGACAGTACAGATATTGACTTGGAGTCTAAAACTAAGATGATGAATTTCTTCAAGTAATGTTTCTCATCAAATTGTTTTCTAGTTCATTAAACTTGCTGTTTGCCCTCTATAAACTGTTGATATTTTCTTGTTTCAGGCACACAGCATTCTTTCTCGTGGCGGGAGACGAGTTGAAGAATCAAAACCAAGGAGTTGCATGTAAGCATGCAGCTGGCAAACCAGCCGCCTAACTTTCTAACAAGATTGCCCTGCTGCTTGATGTGGAGAGACTACAGTAGAATTGCAGACTATAGATGAATATTCAGTCTAAAGAGTCGTCTACCAGGAATATATTGATTGAACATACTCTGATGCCCATCAGTGATTCCCGAGACAATTAAGACCTCTGCATCAAAATAATGCTTTCCATTTGTATTTTCACTGTAAAAATTATACATATTCCTGGTTAACAGATTAGCAGATGCTGTTTATTGATCCATTTAAGTATAGCTATGGAGTTTCCTAGTTTTCCTTTTCTTGGAATTAATAGATATTGATGGAACACGGCTGTGATCTGAGTTCATACTTGCAATGCAACAAGGGCTGCCATTACTGGAAACTCTGCAGTGTTCTGTAACAGTTTCTAATAGAAAGAATACATTTTAGAAATGCATCTCAGCTAGAGGATGTATTTTTGGAATGTATTATTGTCTTAAGATTCATTTTGTGGAATGTGTTAGCTTTGACTGTGTTGACAGTCTTAACTGAAAGTATTTCGTAAAATGGGTTATTTAATTTGAAAAGTTCCAAGTACGTCTCATGGTTGATAGTCTTACTCGAAAGTATTTTGTAAATGTCGTTCTTTACTTAAAAAAATGATGAGTAGTTAAATTAGATTGAAGGTGTAAGATGATCTAATTCGTACTTATATTAGATTGAAGGGGTAGAATGATTTAATTCGTTTTTTTGGGTTTAATTTCTATAGTAAACATCTATACCTACTATGGAATTTATTTATTAATCAGATTAAAGTAACTTTGTTTGTATGGATTCAATTAATTTATGTATGCATTAACCAAAAAGTAGTCAAATTCAGGGTCTGATTGTAGAATTCATCATTTTGGCCTAAAACTGAAAAAGTAAAAGTAAAAGCTCAAACGCTTGAAGAAAAGAAAAGCAGCAGAAAAGTAGGAAAAATGAAAGAAGAAAACGACTTGAATGTTTCACTCTTATCTCCCAACTAAGACAGTAATTTCTGTCATTCTGCATGTTAATTTCTTGATTAAACACAAAAACCATAAAAATGGAAAAAAGAAGCAACCAAACCAACTGACCAAGTTCTGCCAGTGAAGAAAGAAAACAAAGAAACATTCAAAGATTAGACAACAGAAAGAATTGAGGAACAAAATGATCTAATACAATTAAAGTTGAAGTTCTCATAACTATATCTATCAAAGGCAACATCGCATTATACCTCAGAGAGAAGATGAAAATTAAGGGAAAAAAGAAATTCTCATGTTGAAACAATTCTGGCCAACTTTCTTCTAGGTAGCCCTCATGATGAACAGAATTCAAACCAAAAACACGAGATAAAAAAGCCAGAAAGGGGGGGGGGGGGGAGAAGGAAATTAGCAATAGCAAAAACATTAACCACTACTATATCTATCTATCTAAATATCTCCATCAACATTTCTAGCTCATCAGTGATCATCCATTAAGAGCTCCCTCCTCCGGCAACTTCTGGAGGGATCAGCATATCGAGCCGAGAAGGACCTGAAGAGATTTTCAGGTTCCATCGTGCCTTCTCCATCATCAAAATTCTGCATGTAAGTCTCTGGATCATATGGCTGCTGCATTGTCATTGAAGAGTTGAAATTATTCCTCTTCTTCTCCCCTTTAATTTTTCTCCAAAACTTCAACCATCTTGATTTAGTCTCATTGTGTTCGCCCTGAAATCGCCTTCCTTGGCCTAGTCGGAGGCTTTTACTGCCTGATTTCTTCCAATATCTCAAGTTCATGGCCAATGCAAGACAAAGGAAGAATGATTTTTTTTTTTTTTTGGTGAAGGCGATGAGAGAATTTGGCCTTTATGGGAAGGAAAGCAAGCAAATTTGTGTTAAAGGAAGTCTTGTGCGGAAATGTTGCCTAATCAAACATATGGAAAAACAACACAAAATCGTGATTTATATAGAATCTAATTCATTGTAACAAAGAGAGGACCATTAATAACATTTATAATTATCAAAATCTTTTGATGATTTTCTACAAGTTTATTTCTTAATTATCTTTTTTAGTAATTACCTTTCTTCCTTTGAGGGGAAAAAAGACACTTCCATTAAAAGGAAAAAAGGAAAGAGAATTTATAGTTAAGCTATAAAAGATTCCATGATTCAGTATATAATTTGTTCATACATAATATGGAAAGGGCAATGCATATAAATTTAGGAGTCAAATATTTTCTGATCGAGAATGTACCTTAATCAATTAAGAAACAAGAATTAAATCTCACACTTTATTATAAAACACAAAATTATAATTCACTATTATATCGCACTATATAATAATTAAAATTGGTAATTGCTTTATACACAAACTTATAGAATCATGTACTTCGTTGGAAATAATTAGAATTGGTAATTGCTTTATGCACAGACTTACAGAATCTTGTACCCTTTGGAAATACTTCTGCTACAAGCATGCTACCATCATTCCCTACAATATTTCACCCAAAAACAAATTAAAAGTAAAAGTTTAAATGTTTATCTTTATCTTTTAAATTTATTTTTTTCTTGTTTTATATTCCTCCATGAGTTCTATTATTTAATGGGGGAGCTTGTGAAGAAACAGTTGCAAAAAGTAAAATTGGATTGTCACGAAGGACCATCATCCTCCGCACGAGGAGGGGAAAAAAAAGAAGAAAAATCAGATTCAATCCAAAATTATAGTATTATAGAAGCCAACTTTCTGCCACTTTAGTGTATAATCATTCATTAATTCTGTCATCATTACTCTAATCTTTGTAGAATATGATATTTTGGGCAATCTAAGGGGCAATTTCGAGAAACATCATTTATTAATCTAAAAGATATTCATACTCAAAATAAATATTTGTATTTAAAATTCTTAAAATAAACTTTTTAAATTGAAACATTCATTCCCATTAATATACAATTCATTAATAACAAGCGTTAACTTATACATGGTTAAAAATTCTTCTTATTTTATGTACTAAATTAACAATGAATATTAAATCTTGAACCAGAGGAGTATATATATCGATGTAAAGATAATTAATAACAATGTCACAAAAGGGATTTCAAAGCTTAGCATTAAGCAATTAGCAATAATAAAATGCAAGCCGACTTATGCCATTATGAAGACCACGAGCCTGGCCATACTGTGATGCGCCCGCGCTAAGGCTGCTATATTCAGCCGAAAGACCTCATCGTCTCTTTGCAGTTAATTAACTTATATATTTATATATATATATATATATATATATAAAATTAAGTGCGCTGCTATTATCATGTTTTCACATTAGCCTTTATGGAAAATATCGAAGGAATGATTCTACAAAGGAATTATTGTAGAATCTATGGTGCAATACTTTTAATTTGATAAAGTTAAAATGGTGCAATATGAAGTTAAATATTCAATTTTAATTTTAAAACATATTAGCAAACTTTAAATAAAAAAATGTTTATTTCATTTTATTTTTTAATATACCACAATTATAGATAATGATATTCTCTTTGTTCATTTTTATAAGATAGCATTAAACAAATTTACTTATCCTTAATTATAAAATATTTTGTTATTTTCTATAATTATTGTGTATGTTATTTTTAAATTTACATTTACTTTATTGAGAATTTGTTTGCTAATTAAAATAACATCTTAAAAAATAAATACATTATTTTTTAAGAAAAACAAATAAATAAGAATATAATAAAAAATAAAATAATTTATTAATATGTATAAAATTATCTAAACATCTTAAAAAAAAAGATAGACAGAGAAAGTACTTTATAAACAAAGTTGCAGCTACTTATCTAAAACAATTAAACATTTAATAATAGATGAGAGTAAAAAATAAAACACCACCACAAATAAGATATGAAATAATCTCACTAATTTCAATTCTATACATTTATTTACCCTTTACATTTGGTTGCTAATTTCTGCTTAAATTCCACAATTTTGCTTCAGTTTCATTTTCTTTTTTAATGTGAATGAAAAGCCAGTGGAGCTGCTTGCTTTGCCGTGTTACAGTATTGGCAAAACCCCATCATTTTTTTTTTTTTTCATTTTCCCCCCTCCAAAGCCCCAACAAATCTAAGATCCATGCATTCGTCTGGACAAAATATTGCACTCTCCTTAGTTATCTAACCTGCATGCCTTTCTAAGGGCTTACTATACTGTTAATTTGGATCTAGAGAGAGGCTTATCTTCATATGCTTCATGAGAAGATTGGAAAACTATATGGCAAGAAAAGAAACTAGTTCCCATAACAAACTAAACATAATCCAGCAAAACAAAGACCACAGAAAGTCATGTAGGAACTCCATTAGAGTTTTGACCTTGTGTAAGTGATCTCAATCTCTGAAAAGAATCCACACAAGCTTGAGCATAATCTGACATAGCTCGGAAGAGCTCTGGCAACCGAATTTTGAGACTCCCCAATGATTTTTCCCTTACTTGAATACAGTGCTTTTGGTGAGCTTCCATTTCTTCTTCCAATCTCTTTTTTAGGCTGTCCACCACGAACTGTTTTTCTGCAAGAGGGTCCTTGGGATTAGTTTCTGAAGTTCTTTCAGGGTCTGTCTCATCGGATGGATTTCTCCTCTGCATGTACTTGTGATACCAATCCTCAAAAGCCTGGTTCTTGCGGAAGTATTCTTTTCGGGTTTCCTCACACTTATCCTTCAGCTTCATTTCTTCTTCTTGATGAACAATAATGGTCTTCACTATAGCAGCAAAGGAACCAATAGCACTTTTGGCAACCTCATCAGGAAGCTTTTCAAGATGATCATGCCACATTTGCAGAAGAGGTTGGATAGGAGGGTTCTGAATTCTTGGCGGTGATGAGATTTTTTCCTTCAAGCTGCTTTCAATTGGGATAAGATTTAGCTTTAACCAGCTGTTTAGGGATTGGATATAGTGCTTCTGATTGGATACGAGCTTTTCAAATTCTGAATGCCAATCCTCAACTACCTTTAAAAGCTGGATAGTGCGTTCATGATGATGCTTGCTTGTTTCTTTTGTAGTTATAGTGACATCAAGAGATTTGAGGTCTGTAACAATCTTCAGCTGCTCTTCATGATGCGTGCATATGGATTCCCACATCCTGCTCATCCTGCATAGACGTTCATTTTCACTTCCAGGTCAGGTATGCACACTCAAAAACAGCTAACCATTGAACCATCACTCATCAGACATCAACAAGACATCATTTGATTATGTCATTGTGCACCAAGTTACATAATATACAAGAAAGCATTCTAACAAGAAATCCTATCAAATTTCAATCAAGACAATAAGATGCTCAAAAATCTACATTTGTTAAGACCCATATTCAAGTTCAGAGGTTCAAACAAGAAAAGTGAAAGTTCTTTAACAATTAGGTGAAAAAGCTGCGGCATAAAAAGAGACCAAGGGAAGTTTTAGAAAGCTAAAACCATTGTCATCTCTGACAAGCCAACTTCTTGTATTATTAAACAATCTAAACGTGAGAGACCATCAAGAAGAGTGAGACAAGAAAATACTTGGGAGTCGGTGCTAAAAACAAGGAATGTAAGGTAATACTAGACCTTCTCACATGACAGAATGCAAATAGATAACAGACCTTAAACATCTCCAAGAAAACCCAAGCTTCATGTTTAGATCCACACTTGTGAAAAGAGCAGTACAGAAGCCAATGAGTGTCACCCCAATCACTATCACATGAGGTTAATTTTCCCACATCAAACTATGCAAACACAAAAAAGGCAACCTCTATAAGATTAAGAAACAGTTATAAATGGAAAATGCCACCATAGTGCAATAATTGTAGGCAATTAGATACCCAACTATTGGATAGAAATAATGAGTAGGTTATTCAAGGAGTTAAGACTTACCATTAGCAAAACAAAGGTATGAAAAAGGCAGAATTTTAAGACTTCTGTGAGGTTTTGCATACCATTGAATTCTTTGTAAAAAATTTTAAAAAAATCATTATTTTCAGCTTATCAGTAGATTAAAGAGTGCATCAGTGATCAGATTCACATAGGAAAAACAGGGAGGAATTTAATAATTGTAAAAGGGACTTCAGAACTCCAACCCCTCACTCAAATATTAAGAATGATTCTGTGAATCAGTAGACCAATGTGTTTTTTGACCTGAGTTTGTTCACTAGCGTATACCAGCCAAAGTTAGGAAAAAAGCATTTCTTTGAAACATATTTCTGACTTTGCAGCACACTTGATGTCCATTTGTCCCAGCTGTCTGGACTCTGGGAGCTCTTCTAGTACATACTTGTCTGAAAGAGTTTACTGGAACCTCAGTGCAAAGTGCAAACTACTACAATGACCTCATCCATCTACCTCTTTTGTTAGGGAAAGTGTCTAGGCCTCTTGGTTTAGGGACTTTGATATTGGCCTTTGCACTTATTGCACATCTGTTCTTTTTAATTTTTACATATGTATCACAAGCACAAGGGACTATTGATATGTATTTTTTCAGGTTACAATACTTCAGAATGAAGTTCTAATTTGTCCAATTGCACATTTTATTTTCCTCCATATCTCCATATAATTTCATTGTTTTCAGTCCCATTCATTCCACTCCAACTATAGGATTCATCTTGGTTTTCCTTGCTATCTACCCTTGTACATGATACAGTAACTGATACTCATTCCAAAATAATATTTAGCTCACAGGTAGGCAATCCCCCTGTTTCCATGTTCACTTATCAGTTTGATGCCACCAAGCAGGTATCTCTCTCTACCATAATTTCCATGCCACCCCCAACCTTTCTCCTGTATTGCTAACATTCTTATGCTGTTCCTTTAGCTAATTGCATGAGGCAAATCAGCCTTTTGGAGCAGAACTTCACAGCGTTCTAATAAGCCCTTGCTTTTGTATCAAGTTTGGCCCCTTTCCATAGTCTACTTTGAATTAAGTACACCACAAACTAAAACTGCTATCAAGCTGCAATTAGCCAACAGCATGTTCATAGAAGAAGTTAATTCAGTCTAAGTTGAATAAATTTATAGAAACATGATAAGAAAACATCCAACCAATCTCTGTCTACAACTGTTGGAGCAAAGAAATATTTGAATAAAGTGAACCACATTATTGACATCCTGCAATTGGGACTGTGAGAAATAAAGAAAGGAAAAATATTAAGAATTTTATCTCCATTAACTAAAAAGAGTCCATTGTGTCACGGACAAAATTACACATTTTCACCAAACATTAGAAAGTTACTATTAGATACTGGTATGTGCACTCATTAACATGTTTCAAGCAAGATACAAAAGGATCAGAAGTGCCACTTCCCAAGAGAAACTTACCCGTCAACAAGACTAACAAGTTTTGGATACAACTCCTTGTCACGTATATCATTTACTTCCAACACTGTCGAATCCAGTGACTGCATATCAACAATATACCGTGTATGTAGATGACTAACAGCAGCCTTCGTTTTCTCTATTGATTCTGCGCTTGCACCACGTTTTCTAAGCTTGTTCAGTAAGGCAACTTTTCTCTTATACTCAAGCTTCATGAGCTCACCAGCCTGTCAATGTGGTAAACATAAATTAAACTGCTAGATAATTATTATTTACATTATGCATAGGATAAGCAAAGCATGGCTCTAGAAGTGATACACTGGGATGTGGTAATGAGGAAAGCACAATACGACAACATTAAGATTGACAATACAACAATGAACACAAATGCCTAGAAATGTGAATGACACATCGCTGGCTGTAACGAGCAAATTATAGTAGAACAGCCATCAACTTGACAAAATTTGCCATGTTTATGAGTATGGCAAGCCAGTGTCATGGTGTACAACTTGATTTGGCGATTGAAACAAGTAGATCTGATTTCTGCACCATATTAATGCTTCTTCAAGACAATGAGACTGAAGAAGTGAATTATAAGAAGATTCATCTATGCATGGTGTGTTTACAATTCTTACACAGTTGTGCGTGTTTTGAATGTCAGAACATCTATTGAAGAACCACCAGAAACCTTGCAAGTGATGTTGAACAAGCTTATTGAGAACCTTTATGCAGTGATTAATTATCTATAATACTGAAAATCAAGAACATAAAGCTCTTCTACCAATACGGGAGAAAGATACTTTCTCTAAAATAAATTCTAAGTAATAGTTCATATGCAACATTTCT
Organism: Apocynum venetum; assembly: GCA_019593545.1. Taxonomy (NCBI): domain Eukaryota; kingdom Viridiplantae; phylum Streptophyta; class Magnoliopsida; order Gentianales; family Apocynaceae; genus Apocynum; species Apocynum venetum. Next base: position 19,794 of record SRSM01000301.1, read on the forward strand.
CCTTGCTTCATAAATCTATATCACTGGTGCACAAAAAAAGGAATCATTGCCCTAAAGAAGCAGCAAATTGCATACTCCGTTTCATTTTTCCGCTGCATTAAATCATGAAATATATAAGATTCATTACATTATACAAAGGGACATATTCCACTTATTTGCTCAACAGAATGGTACCAATCATGCGAGCATATCCAAAGCAGGTAATAGGAAGGGTTATATTTTTGCGCAGAAATGGATTTATTTATATGTCAACTTCATCCAGTATGATACAAAAGATGACGCAAAATGACATAAATAACCAGGATAAAACAACAAACCTTCACTTCCTCATACAGCTTTTTCTCCCATGCCAGCAACTTATCCAAAACAGTGGCATGTGTCTCATAGTCTTCTGGGTCATAATCATCCTTTGCGGCATCACCATTTGGTGCTCCCTTAAATGATCTGTTCCATGTAATAACACGCATTACTCTTGCAGCATGGTCAATGTGTCCTGCAAAATAGATCAGCATCTAATGACTTAGATGAAAACGCCATTTCTGTTAACTAGTTTGAAACTCATTGCCTACATTCCTTTAATATTAAGAAAACTACGGAATAAAATATACAAACTGTGATGTGAAGGAAATTTCTTTTAGCATAATTAGTAAACTAAATCCATGTGGCGCACAAATAAGCTAAAGGGGGGTGCAAGTAAAGAAACAATCACCAGATGACATCACAAACGGTGCATTCATCTCAAAGGATGCACTACTAGCAGTTAAAAGACTAACCTATACATATACAGATGACATACAGTGAATTATTTGTAGCCAATTAAGGTCTCATAATGACATACAGATAAAATATAAAAACCAGGGTAGAACAAAAAGGACGAGACACTAAATTCAATAAGATCAAGTTTAAGGTCTATTTGAAACTTGGCTGACAACATAATTTCATAGTGCGAACTTGAGACAAAAAATTACTATTGATCTTTTTTCCCCACTTTTCATGATGTTGTCATCTTATCATATTCAGCTATAATTCTATTAATCTTTAATTTCTAATGTCCTTCTAGATGAAAACTCTCACAGTGATTATGGAACTTTCACTAGCCGAAATAATAAAACTTTCCAGCCTAGAGTGACTTGTCATGTAGCTAATTACATACACGAAACAATTCATCGCCTTTTCAAGTTAAATGCACTTAAGTTGGATTCCTAGTCACTGAAGTAACAGCTTGACATCCTGGATCACCAACATGATCAAGTGAATCTTGTCAACTGTTTCACAGTTACCATCATTCCACATCAGAAAGGCATTTTCCTGCACCCATAATTTCTTAACCATACAGGAATAAGAAAAGACAAACCACAGCCAGCCCTATAGGCCTAGATCTAGCAATTTCGCTACTGAATTTTGAGAATTAGCAGAATTTTTAATTTCAAATGCAAAATCTGCTCCAAGTTAAATCTAATAGCTAAGGTATGTGCAAATACACGACAAGAAATCAAGAACGTTCACAAGAGAATAGAAACGCTATTTTTAAAAAAATTATATCAAAATTGATGATCAGTTACCTCGACTATCGGCAAAATTTGAGTGATAATGCATCCTAGTGGCTTCAAGCATCTTTGAAACCTCTTGGGCACACTCTGAAGCCTTTAGAAACTGATCATCAACTCCACTCAAAACTTTCAACAAATTCACACCGTTAGACATCACTTTCAGAGTAGTCCCTCTTATACCCGGAGGCGCCGTGTTTGAATGCATAAATTGCTTCTCCTTAATCACCACGGGCGTCACTTCTTCCTCAGTCTCCATCCCTCTATCAATTCCAACCTTTTCAGGAGTCTTGAAATTAATCTCATCATCGTTTCTCTCTACATTACTAAATCCTTTATTGCCATTCTCATTTTTCTCCTCTGTATCATACTCTTCCTCTTCCATTTCCCCCAATCTGGACTCGGCCATATCATCCACCATGAAGAAATAGTCCCAAGCCATGCCGCCTTTACCATCAGGAGGGGGAGGCGGAGCCGGAGTTCCTATAGGGGTCTCTGGGCCTATTTCCTCGACCTCATTGCGCCTAGGATCATTTCTATGTCTCAAAGAACCATTTTTTCGACTCGCTTCATTTTCCTCTTCCTCATCTTCATCCTCATCAATGCCTTTCATTTTGACCCTCGTGGGTTTCGAAGAAGAGAACTCCGGCATGGTCAAAGCCCGCTGGAGTGGCTGCACAGGGGACGGAGAAAAGCTTGGTAATGGCGGAGGTGGTGGGGGAAGGTTCGATTCTTGGATAATAGGTGGTGGGGGAGGCCGGAGTGACTCCGTCACCGGCTCAATTGTGTCAGAAGGAGGTGGCGCTTCGCCTTGAGCATAGTCACTCAAGGCAGCACCAGTGTTTTTCAACGACATGGCATAACCAGAATGAGCAGAAGCAAAAGCATTCCTAGCTGACACTGCTTCTTTCATAAAATTTCTCCTGTCTTTACATCTTGAAACTGACTCCTCATTCTCTATCTTCGATTGCGCACACCCCATGATTCTAAAAGCTCCTCCTTTATTTCTCCCGAAACACTAATTAAATAAAACCCAGGATATGTGTTTTTGATGAACTCTCTCAGAGCTTGTATCTAAAGATTAAATATACTGACTGATGAAGAAAACCCTTCAGCCTCTTGGGGTTTGCATAAAGAAGCTACAACTAGAACACATTATACAAGAAAAACAGGCATAAGTCCGTGATTTTAGGGTGATTTATTTTCATTTTTACCACATTTTCTTTGGGAGGAAAGGGTAAAAATTTAGGGAATAGGGATTCAAGAAAAATGGGTTTTGCATGCACTAGTTGTTGAGATGTGGGTCATAGAGTAATACAGGCTCAGAGGCATGTTTCTGTATAAAGTATATAAACACCAAGAATTTACTAGCACAAAAAATGGTACCACTGCTCTCCCATTTGAATCAATGGTGCTGCTACCTGTAGGGAATGGGGGGCATGGAGGGACAGGTTGATGATGAGATGACGATGAGAAGACTCAAAGATGGGAATGAAATTGAAAAAAAAAACAATGGAGAGAGAGAGAGAGGAGAATAAGGACAAGAATTTTGGGCAGAGAGTACAGAGCGGTGTGTGGTGGGGTGGGTTAGCTGTGAGAGCAGTGAGATGTACTTTCTTATTTTTTAAAATGTTTGGCATGTAACGGTCACATTTATCGATGCGTAACGGTGTCGTACTAATTGAATCGTCGAATAATTAATTTTTTTTCCTTTTCTTTACCATCCCTGAATGAATAGGGTAATAAAATGGAAGGATGTTCACGAACAGGCGATTAGGGTTATTTTGTATGTCCCTCCACAAAATACCATCATGTCACTACATCATACTCTTTCACATATAAGTTATTTCCATCACTTTTAGGTAATTTTTAGTTAGATTATAATAAATGCTGACAATTCATCCTAATTTTCTCTCCCAAAAAAGAAAAGAAAAGAAATTCATCCTAACTCAAGTCTGATATTGACTTATGCTTTACTTTGTTAGATGGATTAAGTAATCCTATTATAGAAATCTTAGGGATCAAAAGTTTCCGACTAAATTTACCAATCTCTTGCTTTGCTTACGTAAACTCACAAACTAGTTGTTAATTTGGAAGGGATAGATGAATTGGAGAGAAAAGAAAGAAATTGGAAAGAAGGAAACCATTTTTTCTAGTTTGCAAGTTTTTTAGAGATTTTATTCAAAATGTATTTTTTTTTCTCAAAAAATATTTCGTTATATATCTTTTAGTATTCCTTCGTCAATCGAAATAACGAATTTCTAAAAAAAATTTAATTCAACTCCACCAAACATAATAATGAAGCAAAAAAAAAAAAAAATTACATCAAACCTCATATTTGTGAATGACGAATTTCAAGATCCGTCAACTTCAGAACAAGATTGTCATTATGTTTAATCGAATCTTAACTAAAGAAAGCTTAGCCAAAAAAAAAAGAAAAAGAAAGCTGAGGAAAAAAAATGAAGAGACAATTTTTTTGTAGCCTTGTCCGTCCGCCCTTTGCAAGGACGAACACCTCAATGTCCAAATCCTCCCATCCCCAATACATTTTCTTCATAAAAAATAATTAATGACTTGATGACTTGGCATAGAACTAACATTTGCACCTTACATTTTATTCAACAAAAACACTTAATGCCTTGATGACTTGGTACATTTGCACCTTATAACTAGTACTGACAAAGTCGGTTCTTGATTCTAATTTAAAAGTTTTTAAAGAATAACTATTTTGTCAATGACAAAATTAATCCATTAAAAAAAATGGATATGTCATTAATAGGATTAGTCCATATATATATATATATATATATAAATAAGACTCGTCCTTTATAAATAAAATCGATAGATAAAAAAAATTTAACGAGTGTATTGATCCGCTATTTCAATCATCGTTATGTTTTTTTAGAATGACTACGATTTAATTTATATAAGTAGTATACGGGAAAAACTAAAACTTACAAGAAAAAAGAAGAGGAAAAGATGGAAACACTTTCAAATTTGTTAGCTGAGTTTTGGGAAAAGAAAAAGAAGAAAAGATCTACACTTTATTTTATTTGGGAAATTGAATAGAAGAGAAACGCAAGGTCATGATAATATATAACTTTACAAAAGTATCCCTAGAACTTTTCCATCAACACTTTACACTCTATATAGGTATTTATTCGGTCTTAGGTCTTAAATTTTGATAAATTAATTTTTGAAATTTTTTTGTGAAGATCGAACTAAACCATATTTATTATAAATTTCAAATCTCAAAAATTGAATTAATTTTATTTAATTTTAAATCGTAATTTCATTATTTCATTAAAAGGATAAATATATTATTTATCTTTTTTTAAAAAAAACTCTTTTTATAAAAAGAATCATATTAAGTGTTTTATTTTAATATTAATAATTAAGACTTCAATGTGGTTCGATCTTTAATTTTTAATTTTATTTTTGCAAGCGAAAAGTTTAACCGAATAATTTCTTCCTTATGAATCAAATCTAATCAAATCATGAAAAAATAATTGAACCGTATTTTAAGATTCAATTTGACCAAATTAAAAGAAAAATTAGTCATTTTGATCTCTTATATTTATTGTTTTAATCGATTTGAACATTTATTCACTTTTTCAACCATTTTAAATATATATAGTCATATGTGTCATTTTAACTCATCATTTAAGAGTTAACTTGTGAGTTAAAATTACCAAAATGACATAGAAAAAATACATGAGGAATCAAAATGATTAGGAAAAAAGGATAAAGAGACTAAATCAATTAAAACGGTAAAAATAAAATGACTATTTTTCCAAATTCAAAATTCGATTTGAACCAAATAGTGCACACCATCAAAATCGTTTAGGGTCTTCCATAATTTTTTCCCACTAAATTGCCTCAATCTCCTCTACCAATTTGCAGCATCTCCAACTGTCCGTTACCAGATCTGAAGTAAAGAACAAGAGGCAACCACATTTAAAAGAAGAAAACGAAGGCTTGAATGTACTAACAAAAAAAAAAAAAATGTTTTTTCCTTCTTTTCTCTCATTATTAACCTCTTCTCTCTTTTTTTTCCCCTTCTTATAAACAAGGTGTACATTTATGAGAGAAAGGAAAAGAATGTGATAGGATTATATTTGAAGCTTAAGAAAGCAAAGAAAAGAAGGTATTTTACATTTAGGAACTGTGGAAAATAATCATAAATCATTAAAAGCAGTTGTTTTACCAAAATAACTTTTCTACATTTAAATCTCATTAGAAATAATTTTTTATGGGTAAAATTGGTACCTTAAAAGAATTTTTAGTTATCTGTTCTTTTCTCTGGGTTAGAAGGATCCCAAGTCCCCTATTTTCTTTTCTCTTCTCTCACACATGAACTCTCAAACAATCAAATACTAAAATCCCTTCTTCTCCAATCCAAACTAGCTCGTACAGACCATTTTGTCAACCCTTTTTCTTCCCTCCTCTTAGTCTTCTTCTTCTTCAAAAAAAAAAAAATTAAAAAAATTATACTCGAAAGTGATTGCTTAGAAGTTGTCAAAGGCATCGACTCAAAAACTAAATGGTTTTTATCTTCATTTGGCCATCTTTATGAAATGATTCATCAAAAGTTAGGATCACTCTTTAATTTTGTCCATTTTGTTTGCTGAAATTATAATTGGTGCATCATTTAGCTTGTCATATTTTGAAACTTTTTTTAGTCCTTACTAATATGCCTTTGAATGATTTAACGCAATTCTCCTTTTTCCCTTGAGTTAATTTATTTATCATGGACTTGACTTGTGATATAGATACGCCAATATTTAGTTTAAAAAAAAAAACAAAACAAAAAGACCTAACAAAATGTTGTTACCATTCAAATTTGTCATCTCATTAATATTATTCATGAAAAATGGTTTGGTGTTTATTCAATTCTTTTAAATTTGTTCACTTTTTGTTAAAGTTTTCAATATAACATACTAATAGTCAATCTCAAAGAGAGGTCAAATTGCATCATTTTTAACTCTCCAGACATTGATTAATGATTATAGAATGAGATGAAATTTGAATGATAACACAAGGAGACAAATAAATTGAGATGATAAAGTCCAAAAAGAAGAAGAAGAAAAAAAATCCAGAAAGAAAAGAGCCCATCTCAAAGTCATAGAAAGGCATCCTAACCATCCACTGCAGCTACAATAACAAATTTTTGGAGGATAAAAATTATTATCCTACTGTTTCCATTCATACATTAATTCTTACGAGTATCAATACCGTTTCCTTATTATGTTTGCATCATTCTAAAAGTTCTTCGCTATTCCAAGACTCGAAATTGCTATATTTCTACATAATTTCTTTTATTTTAGGATAACTAACTTGGCACGATTTGCTTATCATTTGCAAATTAATTTATTAAATTGATCACTGTTTATCATATGGACACCAATGGCATATGAATGTAATTTTTCATAATTTATTCATAAAAATTGGTTTATAATGAGTTCTAAATACTCATATTAAACATTTCAATATACAACAGTGGACATTTATAAATAGGTGCAACTTGATCGGTAAACAGTCTCATCTATTTATTTAAAAGATCATAAATTTCTATCATACTATCGACAAAATGTCATTTTTTTAAATAAAAAATAGCAGTTTCCATTAAATTACTAAAATTAATAGAGTTTTTTTTTTATTCTTAAAAAAAATTACCAGAGAAAGTATGATTTTGGATACTTTTTATAGGCTAAAAGATGACTTCAAGCAATAGATGTCATGGTTTATGTGAAATTAAAGTCTAACTAGAAGACCAGCAATGGTACAAAATATAGGCTTATTCTCACAATTGCTTAAGGGAAAAATGCATACCTCGATGGGTTTCACTTGGAACCTTTTTGAGATATTATTTTGTCATACTTTTTAACATTTCTATTGTTGAGTATTATATTACGCAGTCTAAGAAGGCTACTATGTTTAAAAGCCTAACAACTACTATGTGTGTTATTTCTTCCACATTTGTGTGCTTATGTAAACTTATATATATGCACTTCTTGTAATCTAAATATCAAGTTAAGAGAATACCATTCAACATGGTATCAGAGTCTCCTCCTTAGGCTTGAATATCTCTTTTGAAAGTAAAAAAAAAAAAACAGAATTCTTCAACTTCAAGCTCTCAGTTCTTTTTTTTTTCAAGTACAATTTATTGACACCATCAACTCAAGGGGTTGCTAGAGGTGCTGAGCAGCCATAACCATGCACATGAGGCCCACGCGTTGAACAGCCTGAAGCACATGAAACCCACGCACCGACTTTTGGTGATTGGAATTCTACGATGATGGTTTCTTCAACTTTGCCTATGTTTTCTTAGTCTTCCCAATGTGTCATTTTTGTTTCAAATACTTGATTTTTAAAGTGGATTAGGATTTTTTTTTTCTTTATGCTGCTACGTTTCTTTTGTTGAACACCTTTTTTTGAGTTATATTTTTCATTATACTATTGCATTTTTGCTCTACTGTTGCGTACTATTGCGTCTCTTATGTTAAATAGCATGCTATCTTATCTGAGCTACTGTATCTGGGTTCAATTTACTTTGCCTCTGTTTTTCAACCATTGCTGATGAGACTACCTCATCTCAACTTAATGTGTATGTTCTTAATTTATCTAGCAGTGTGGTTATAATACATGCAAAGTTACTTTGGTCTCAAAATTATTAAGAATGATCTTCTAATGTAAAATTGTGGTTTATAGGACAATGAGTAGTTAATCATTTGACTACCAATTCTGAAAACATTCAATATGAGCGAGATGTTTGGGAAATAGTTGATGCTCAATTATATAGTCATTTATGACAGTCACTTTCATCCGAATTAGCTCCAATGTTCATTCTCTTCATAACTTGTGCATCTGTGTGGGAACATGCATAATCATTATACACATGATATTTCTCATTTCTATTATGTTATTACTGACATGCTAAATATCAAGAAATTAGAAATGTCAATGGAAATTTTTTTAGAGAAGATTCAAAACTTATGACTGAATTTAATACATTCATGTCTATTGGAGGATCACCAGTAACAAATTGCTTAGCGTGATAAGTTTTTTGTTGTTTTTGCTCTTTCAAAGTTTGAACCAGATTATGAGCAAATTTGTCGTGACATTCTTGGAGATGGATCTATCCCAAGCACTAAAGATACGTTTAAAAGACTTTTTCAAGCATCTTCTGCTTCAAAGGACATCACAACATCTTATACAGTAGAACACTCTGCTCTTACTGTACCAACTTATAATTCTCGAGACAATTTCAGATAAAGAGGTCAAGGAAATTATTGAGAAGGCCAAGGTGGTAATGGTGGCTGTGGCATTACTTGATTTTGTGACTACTGTAACAAACCTGGACACATAAGGGAAGAATGTTTGATACTTTATGGCAAACTAGTAATGACAAGTATAGCACAAACAAGATCAAATGTTCTAGTACTCGTACAATCCCAAACACCTAGTATCAAGAGTTTCTTCAACTCAAGGCTGTTCGAACATCTATTATTTTTGAAACTGCACATACTGCTATTATTTCACAGTCTAATTCTATGTGGGTTTTTTTATTTCGGTGCCACTAATCATCTTTTGGTAATCTTAATCTTTTTTCTCATATTACATACTTGAATTCACTTTCATCAATTACCTTTGGTGATGGTTCAATAGGAGTTGCAAAAGGAATTGAAACAATTACTCTTCTTCATTCTTTGCCATTATTTAATGTTTTGTATATTCCCGATTGCCATTTCAATTTGATTTCTGTTTACCAACTTACTAATTATTTGAATTGTTTTGTAACTTTCTCTTCTAACTCGGTGAATATGCAAGATCAAAAAACGAAATAGATGATTGCTACATGATATGAATTATAAGAACTTTACCTTTTCTCGTGTTGTACCAAAAATGCATGCACTATTTATGTTTCTTGTTTTCTAACTTATTACCGTTTGGGGCATCGAGTCTTAATAAACTACATCAACTTGCTCCCCATTTGTCAAATTTAAAATCTTTAGAATGTGAGTCATGTCAACTTGGGAAACATTTATGAACTTCCTATTCTAATAGACTTTATAAACGTGCTACTATCATTTTTTCTTTAGTTCATTATGATATTTGGAAGGAATGTCGTGTATCGTCTATTCTTGGCTATCGATATTTTGTTACCTTTATAGATGATTTTTCTTGCTGCATTTAGGTCATTTTGATGAAAAACTGTTCTAAGCTTTTGATGTATTCCAGAAATTTTATAATGAAACAAAAAATCAGTTTGAGATGTGTATCAAAACCTTGCACAGTGATAATGCCAAAGAGTATTTTTCTGAATCTTTCACTACTTTCTTTTCCTCACATGACATACTTCATGAATCTTCCAGTGCTCGAACTCCACAACAAAATGACATTGCTGAAAGAAAGAATCGATACCTTGTTGGAGCAGCTCAAACCTTGCTTATCCATCAGAAAATTCATAAAAGATTTTGGGGATATTATATATTTCATTCTTGTTATCTCATAAACCGAATACATTTATCTGTTTTACAAGGTAAAATTCCTCTTAATATTATACTCCCACAATAACATTTTTATAAGCTTTTGTTGCAGGTCTTTGGGAGTACCTGTTTTGTTCATGATTCTACTCTTGGATGAGATAAACTAGGTCCAAAAGTAATTAAATGTGTTTTTATTGGATATTCTCGTCTTCAAAAGGGTTTCAGATGATATTGTACTCATAGTTTTTTACTCATATTTTTGATGTGTTTTCATTGAATATTCTCATCTTCAAAAGGGCTTCAGGTGTTATTGTCCTAAGACTCATTGTTTTTACACCTCTTTTGATCTTAACTTTTTCGAGTCTTCACCCTTATTTTCTCCTACAACTATGATAAGTCTGATTTAATTGGGGAGCCTATTGAGACTGCAAAAATACTTCATGTTCCAACTTTCTCTGGGTCATCACCTCATCAGTTACGTAGTTCACAAGAATATCATGAAAGTCCAGTTGATTCATGTCTTATGTCGTCGGATCCTTCTAATTCGGTCGAAGATTCACCTATTGCTAACCGCATAGGTACTAGGTCTACTCGAAATTCTTATCTTATCTATAACTTTATCTTACATAAGCATTTTTCTTCATCCTATTGTGATTTTATTTCTCATTTGTCTTTTGTTTCTATCCATAAGAATGTTCAGGATGCCTTGTCTCAGCCAAACTGGAGGCAGGATATGGCTGATGAAATGGAAGCTCTTGATTCTTCAGGAACTTGGAAGTTGGTACATCTACCACAGGGCAAAACAGTAATTGGTTGCAGATGGGTATATAATGTAAAAGTTAGTCTAGATGGATAAGTGGATAGGCTTAAAGCTCGACTTGTTGCTAAATGTTATACACAGGTATTTAGTGTTAATTACACTTATACTTTTTCATCAGTAGCCAAAATTGTCTCTGTGTATTTTCCTGTCAATGACAACCACTTGTCAATGGTCATTGAATCAGTTGGATATCAAGAAATGTTTTCTTACATAGTGACCTAAACGAAGAAATGTACATGGAATAACCTCCAAGTTTCGTAACTAAAACATGAAGGAATTTAGTATGTTGTCTTAAGTGCTCTATGATTTGAAACAATCACTCCGTGCTTGGTTTGACAGGTTTAGTGAAGATGTTCAAAAGTTCGGCATGAGTCGAAGTAAGGTTGATCATTTTGTATTTTATAGACAATTATCAATGAAAAACATATATTCGGTGATTTATGTTGATGGCATTACTATCACTAGAAATGACACAGGGCATAAATCAACTTAAGAAACATTTGTTTCAACATTTTGAAAGTAAAGATCTTGAAAACTTGAAGTATTTTCTTAATATAGAGATTGCTCAATCACAACAAGAAATTTACATTTCTAAAAAAAAGTATACTTTGAATATATTTGAAGAAATAGACATGACAGATTGTAAACCTGTTGACACACTCATGGATTCCAATGTCAAACTTCTTCCAAAATAGGGAAGACTTTATCTGATCCTAGAAGATACCAAATGTTAGTTGGTAAGTTACTTTATTTGACAATCACTCATTTTAATATTTAATTTGCAATTAATATTATTATTCAGTTTTTGCAAGCACTATGAAAAAGTTATTGGGAAGTTACAATAAGAATTTTAAAATATGTTAAAAGATCTTCAAGTACAAACTTACTTTATAAGAACCATGGAAATACAAAAAATTATTAGCTATACATATACAAATTGGATTGGTTGTCATTGGGATAGAAAATCAACATCAGTATCTTGTTTTGTGAAAATCTTGTCATGAAAAAGTAAAATAGAATGTGATAACTCGTTCAAGTGCAAAAATTGAATACCAAACAATGACTCTTGACAAAATTTGTGATAATTAAACTGATTTACACATTGCATCTAATTTTATCTTTCATGAAATGACCAAAGTAATTGTCAATTCATATGTGACAAAATTGCTTTCGAAGACATGCTACTGTGTTCATTGAATCAAATGACCATCTTACTAATATCTTTATTAAATCTTTGAAAGAGCCTATGATTGAATACATTATAGCAAACTTGAAGCATTAGATATATATGTTCTAACTTGATGAAAAGTGTTAATATTATATTAGACAGCCTAAAATAGTGATATATTTGACAACCTAACATAGTTATTAGGTATATTATTTCTTTCATATTTATATCCGTATGTAAACATATATATATATATAAACACTTTTTGTAATCTAAATATCAAGTTAAGAGAATACTATTTAACATCTATTTTAGAGTCATTTAATTCTAAATAAAAATTAATTTAAATGCATTACTTGATTTTTTTTAAAAAAATCTTATTAAATATAAAAATGTTATATAGAGATTTTTTTCAACTTCTATGTCTACAATGTGATCGTATGGGTTCCCGCCAAGCCTGCCTCATGTCTACAGTAACCTCCTCAAACCTATGTGCTACGTAACCTACAAATCTATTGAATTAAGAAAGTTTGATTTAAAATTTTATATAAAAAACATTTATTTTAACAACTGATTTTTTTTTTTTTTAAAAAAAACATTTGATTTTGAAAGCAGAGAGGAATTATAGCAAATATATTTAGCTTATGACCGCCTAATCATGGATAAGATTTGAATGAATCATTTATGCAAATCATTATCCAGTCAACTCTTTCTTCTCTTTCCCCAGTGAATCTAACAAAAACCATCAGAACAAGAAATGATATCTACTCCAACTAGTGGATCTTTCAGTCAACAGCATAAAACACACAGCATAAAAGAATTGAAAGTAAAAACTAGTACATGCAATGGATCAGTTTGAATTTCAATCTTGACAAGAGTATATTTAACCCACCCTTCGAGGTAAGGGAGGAGACAAAAACGGTTGCTCAAGTGCAAATAGAAATAAACTATGTACAAACAGAAGAAACTGACACTAAACAGATGTTACAGGAGAAAGAGCCACAGGCTCATATCGATAGAGAGAAAACAAACTTCTGCCCCTCTGGTGAAAGAAAAGATTGACACCTGCTCTCCAACCAATAGAAGAGAAAGCAAATTAGAAGATTTTCCTGGCGCAAATATAATTAGATACTTCATATAGTCATAATTCTAAACGATTTAATGATATAAAAATATATAAAAAAAGGTTTTCCGATTCAACACCAATAAGCCAAACAGTATAAAGTATACTAAAATAAACAAGAGTAATGAATTAGAGTTGGGAAAAGCAAGGGGGAATGAGGGGAGGGGGCTGCAGATTCCAGAAGTGATTCCTCTAGGGCAAAGAAAAGCAACGGAACACAGATTTGACAACCTTGTAACTGGCATATGCAACAATTGCAATTACCTAGAACGACCAACATCAAATGTCCCCACTTCATCTGGTGCCTTACCAAGCACAGGAGTCTCAAAATAAGAAATCCTGCAAGGAAGAGAAACAAGAAGATCAACGCTTAGTCAAATATCCCACAGATAAAGTAGCAGCAATTCGCTTGGCATACATTTTACAAGACCATGAAATACATTGCAATTACTCATACTCAATTAGACTTGAAACTCGCCATAAGCCTCTTTGAGTCTTCTCCTTGTTGCTGAAAGTTAAGAAGTCAGCATCTTAACAAACCAAGAAATTCATAGACGTTATAGTTGAATGACAACGTAGCAAATGCAGCAAGGGGATCATAATTCCTTTAACCAAAGAAAGGGTTAAAATATTGTTCACTAAAGTAAACGTGAGGTGCTTTCCAAAATCTATATTGCACATTGTAGCTATAATTGTCTTAATGTTTCATGAAACTATTAACCATACATTTCAGTGATTTAATGAGATAAAAAAGGTGGCATATGACAATAGCTCCTATTCTGTTTCCAAATTGACCTGATAAACTTAGTCACTAATTCATTTCTGTTGAAATCAGTTGCAGTCGAAAATAATTTTTTTCATTTCATCCACATTATTTTCCAATCAAATGTTAGACTATTTTCTTGAAAATTCATTCCTCAGAATTGGTTCAGTCTAATCTTATTTATTACCAAAATCATTCACCCACTTAGTTGTCAATGATTTTCAATATACTGGAATATTTGCCTCCAAACCTTGTATAAAGCCTTCCATGAAAAGGCAAACCGTGATTGGAGCAAGCACCATTCCATGGCCAAATCATATTCGAGTGTGTTAGGCTGAGAACAATGTGAAGTGGATAGTGCGTCCCGCTGGAGAACAAAACCCAATGTACATGAAAAAAGTAATAATACAATTAACAATATATATAGGCACACAGACTCATATGTATAGAAAAAGGGAGAGAGATCTGACCATTTCCCTTTGCATTTGAAGTTTAATTTTGTCAATGAACAGATGACCAGCAAAAGTGGATTGCTTTCCAGTAGACTTAGGAAGAACAACCCTGCAACCTACAAGCGGCCTGCAAAAAAGAACGCATTCACATAAAGCACTCCTACTTCACAGTCAATCAAGGTTAAAAATCCCAACTTTGTTTAAACAGCGAGTGTGGCGATTCAACTCTGCTTAAAGCCTTTATTGCTAATTTAAAAACTCAAGCTATTAGAGGATAGTCATGAATCGTATCCTTCAGTAACAAGCCTAACATGTGTCCCACACTTTAGAAGCTCTATTTTGGTGCAAAATTGGGCCTTAACAGAATTACAGCCTTCTTGTGATTTCTATATTTTGCTTAAGATGATATGACATACAATCAGGATGTGAACTTAAAAGATAATTTGGGTTAACCATTTTGCCCCCATTGAAATATAAGTCATAAATATCTTCAACGCAAAACGGGATAGAAACTTCTGTAATTCCTTAAGGATAACAGGTAGTTATAGTTTTTATCAAAGTGGCTCACCCAAGTTGGATCCACATGTTGAATAAGCTCTCTAAAAATGGCGAAGGCCAATTTACCTCAGTGTCCTAGAATTTCTAGTCTCGTTCTGGACCTTAATTAAGTCAGGTCAATCGCAATCCCCATATCAAGTGGAAGAAACATAGGCATCCATATAAAGTACACGCCTTATAACTTCATCTAACAAGTTCAGACCAAATTAGAAATTTAAATTAAGTCTAAGTAGTAATTTTTCAAAGCTTGCGAGAGGTAAGCTTTGCCCACTGTATTATCACTTACCAGTCATGACAAGACTTGAAGAAGAGGCTAGCAGCACAAGCTCTAAGGGTGTCATAATTTGACATCGTATTATAAATGATACAGGGTTACAAGATTACAATTTCTCTGTTGGTTTGCAAGTCTAAATACTTGGATGTTCCACAACCTATATCTGATTAGTCATCATCAATATCTCCATGTATGATTTGTAAAACAGAATAATTACACAGGCTTCTAGGTTTATGAATAATGACTTCAATAGAGTGTAGCATTAGATATATAGGAATCCAATATCGCATAAAATGAAATCATAACCATGTCTTAGCCATCAATTTTAATGTGCATATCCTTACATTATAGCATTGCATATAACCCGCTAGAGCCTCCAAATTCTTCTTGCACCCATTCAATGGGTAAAGGTTGTAGTATACACTAGTAATGTTATTATTATCTAGTTTCTATGTTTTTTTCAAGGTGGAGTTGCAACATTCCACCATGATACACAGTTGTATCACCAAAGAAGGCTGATTTTGCTACGTGAAATAGATTAAGTTAGTTTCAAACAAACAATGCCACAATCACTTTTTAAAAACCTTATGCATACCTTTGATTTGGTAAAATCAAGCACCCATCACTCAATTCTCTAATCACCCGTTCAGCTTCTTCCCTTTTTTTGAATATAACAAGAGCTTGACCTAGAATACGAATATAACCATCAAAGGTCATGAAATTACACAGAAACGCAAATCTCTATTTACTTAATTTACCAGCTGAACAATGATGGAGGACAAAAAATGAATTAAGTCAAAATAACTACAGTTTGATATCACAACAATTTATCATGCAGAAACATCAACTCCACACATTACCTAGAGCAAGTTAAGGATCAGAGGAACTTAATTTGTCTTCTTACCTGAATGTGGACTAGAAAACAGAGTCCTTTGTACCACCTTAGCCTCACAATTTATTTTAAAGGCACTCCAAACAATATCCTAAAAAGAAACATAATAAATATATCAATCCAAAGAAAAGAAACATTGCAATGGGGAAAATTAAAGAATATAATTAAAATAAATAGACAGCCAAGTTAGATCACATCATAATTTGTGTCCATACATCATCTAATGAGCACTATCTTTGTTGAGAATTTTTCTAAGGTTACGAATTCCTCTGTTTGTTTAGGTTATAGCATATCAAAGTTAATGGACTTGTACTAATGCGCACGGCTAGATCATATTTTAGTATTCCATAAATTAGATTAGCATTACAACTTTCAGCTGATTTCCATGACTTGAAGTTTAATCCACATCAACATCGTCAAGAGAAGGGTAAGGAACTCAAAACTATTTCAATGCTTCCTGGATATCAATCTACTGCTCTGAGGAAAAAGCTTTTCTCTGAACAAGTATCTTGCCACGTGGTTGAATATTTCTGGACATCATACAGAATAATTACTAGAGTAATCAGTTAATATATGTGGACATTAATTGCGTCAATATTGTTCAAATTCATGAACCTGTACAAACACAATTGCATGGATTTCTTTCACTCCATACCAATTCAAATTGGCAGAAAAATGAGTTAAAAATTGGCTTGGATAAACTCTCCTTGCTTGAGTATCACTAGGTCAGCAGTGTCCTTTTAGCTCTATTAATAAGTGATGCAAGCAGTCGTAAGAGGGAAAAAAGAAAATAAAATAAAAGAGAAAAAAGACACCAAAAAGATAATCTTCAAATTCCAACAAAAACCTAAAATAGGGTCCAAAAATCAAACACAAGTAGTTCATTGAGTAGTTTAATGTCAAAATTGAAGTACATTTTTAACTCCATGATGCCCGTATCATTATATTTTCTTATTCTCCATTAAATTAAAAATAAGGTGACTGAATACGATAAAAAACCTAGCTAACTAGGACTATCACATCAATCAAAGATGAGGAAATGACCCATGTTTTTCAGCATCATACTTTTCTCTAGGTAGCAAAATCTTCAAGTTCTATACTCTCCTTGACCAACCTACTGTCCAAATAATCCCTTACTACCATGAAAGTTAATTTTCCTACTTCCTTTTCATCAGAAAAAGGTTCAAAATATTAAAAAGGGGAAAAGAAAGAGGAAAAAACATTAAGGTACAAAAAGAGCTAATAGAATCATTTCTAAAGGGAAAAGAAAGAAATACACGAATATGAAAGATAAATCAAAACTTCCTCAGAATTCGTGAAAAGGAGTGATTTTGCATGCTGAGCTTCGATAAATAAATGGAAACCGAACAATGAGGTACCTTAATAACCTCACTAGTACTAATTTGGCATTCAACTAATCCAAGATAAACCAACAAATATGGTACACACATCATTTCTCCTCTATATGGGTATTGACCGACTAGACTGCTCACAATATACTTCAGATTGATTCCAGATAAATTAGAGTACAAGATTGAACAAAGAAGATACATGGGATTTACCTCTGCTTCTCCTGAAGTATAATCCGGGTCCAAGTTCTGCAGTAAGACCAGTGTTCCTTTCTCATGTTCAGAATGCATCCTTTGCTCCCAAGGCTGATATTAAGGTAAAATTCAACAAAATATAAAAGATACCAAGAAATACACACATGTAAAAAAATAATTCCCAGTATGAAGCAATCTAAGCATTGATGATGTCAAGTAACAACCAGTGCTACATAAACAATTAAACAAAACGAAATCCAAGTTACAAAGATAACAATAAAATGTAGCTAAAATAAAGAATCCTAACAAGTCATAGGTACTACTTTCAAACCACTGGTTTAATTCCAAAAAGGTTCAGATCTAGAGTGCACCTCATAGCATAAATGGCCAAAATAAGCAAACAACAATCTGATTTTAATCACTAAGAGAATAACCCTTTTTTATATTTTGGCACAGAAGATTCTAAAGGGAAAAGCCATGAAATTGAAACAAAAATGCGGCTAAGCTTTAATAGGCATCGATGAAAATTGTAGCTAAAGAACACTTTCTGCATCATGGTATGGCTCAATTAATTCCAATGTCTCCTAAGATTCCTAGTTGGACTATCAACATAATAGAATCTACTCCTTCCAGATAATATCTACTTTGCATTATTGTTCAAACGTCTAAAACGCCTTTTCTTCATAATCACAAGTCACAACAAAAAAGGAACCACAAACATACTGCAGTAGTTGCACAAACAACCTTTTTTCTCTCTATATAAAAATGGAAATATTACTACATTCAAATTCGCTACATAAGACAAATTATCGGACATAACTTGTTAACATAAAATGAGAACAAAACCAAAGTAAATTACTCACCAGTGATGTAAACCACTTGCCAGTCCCCTACATGTAAATCAAAGTTAAACATATTAAGAAAGATAGAAATTGGTAATAAACAAACAAAGAAAAACCCTTTGTATTATAGGTATTAACAAGAGGATACATATATAAAATTGCTAACAGAACACTAATCTAATGGCCCCCTTAGGAACTATCAGGTTATCTTGATATTACAGAAACATGTTTAAAGTAAAATAAATGAAAGACTCTACTCGATAACAACTCGTGAAATAATGTCTTACCAAAACAAGCAACTAGCTTATTTCACTTACCATTATCATCTACAAACTTCTCAAGTAAAAGGACACCTTTTCTTACATGATTGTGCACGCTGATAGTATATCGCATTGCATCCTCTTTTAAAAGGATAAAATAGAATAAAATAAAGCTAACAGCAAGGACGTGCAGGCTAATTATTTCTTTGAAGTAACTTCAAGATGAGATGGGCATTGGACCATGTTGAGTATTAAATTAAGTTAGACACCCTAAAATGACTGCTATGTTTGGCAGCCAAACATGGCTGCTATAGGTGTTGTTTATACTACATTTGTGTGCTTATGTAAGCTTATATATATAGGCACTTCTTGTAATCTAAATGATCAAGTCATTAAATACAATCAACATGGTATCAGAGCCTCTTTTCTTGTGCCCTGAACCTCTCTGATAATTTGAAAGGTTCATTTGAAGTATTAGAACTCTTTAATGTTTTGTTTTAAGAAGTGTTTCAATTAGAATTTTTAGTCTTTTGCTTCAAGAAAATTTTCAATCTCAAACCTCCTTTATATAATCAATAATACACACATATATCCAACCCTATGATAAAATCTTTAAATTCCAGCTTCATCAAGTATCTAGTTTTCAACTTCTTCAATCTAAATTCAGTTTCTATTCTCCATTCTATTTTTCTGTCTATCTTACATCATCATTAGGTGCGCCTCCACCTCTCAGAACATCAACCAAAGTCCGGCGGTCAGAAGCTGCCGCCACGCGCCGCCATGCGCCACCTCACTCTCCTACAAGTGAGCCACACGCGCCACCTGCAGCGGTCGAAATGCTACGCCGGTTCTTCCTCGAGATTCTCCAAGTTCTGCTTGATCCATTCCAAATATTATTTGTCAGTTTCACCTTTGATTTTTGAAATGGATCACATTTGTTCTCCTGGGTCTTAAGAACTTTTTGCTGCAATTGTTTCTTATCTCCAATTGGTCTATGATATAAACAATATAAGACATTGGTATTACGAACAAAATACAAGTCATGGCTAAAGAAGAAATATTGAACCCCATTTTCCAGTCTCAATCTGTTCAACCAAAAGTTTATGTGTCAAATTTATCTAATAATGTTGTTATCACTCATAATAAGTTGATAGAGTCTCAAAATTATCAAGAGTGGTCTTCTGTTGTGAAACTGTGGTTTATGGGACAATGGATAGTTGATCATTTGACTATCAATTCTGAAAAAATTTACTATGAAAGAGATGTGTGGGAAAAAGTTGATGCCCAATTATGCAGTCTTCTATGGCAGTCTCTTTCACCTGAGTTAGTTTCTATGTTCCGTCCCTTCATGACTTGTGCATCTGTATAAGAACACGCACAATCACTATATACAAATGGCATCTCTCATTTTTATTCCATTATTAGTGAAATGGTGAATATCAAGAAGTCAGATATGTCAATGGAAAAATTTTTAGGCAAAATTCAAGGGCTCATGTCAGAATTCAACAAACTCTTGCCCATTGGAGGATAACCGGCAGACCAATTTACTCAACGTGACAAGTTTAGTTTTTTGTCGTCTTCACTCTTGCAAAACTTGAGTCAGATTATGAACAAGTTTGTAATGAAATTTTCGACGAAGGAACTGTACCGAGTACTAAAGACATGTTTAAAAGACTTCTACAAGTTTCTTCTGTCTCTAAAGAAATTACATCCTCCTCCACAATCGAGCACTCTGCTCTTACTTTTCAAACTCAACATTACCGAGACAATAACAGAGAAAGAGGTCGAGGAAGTTACCGAGGAGATTGAGGTGGTGGTCGGGGCGGCCGTGGCCCATTCCGATTTTGTGATCATTGTAACAAACCGGGGCACACAAAGGAAGAATGTTAGGCACTTCATGGCAAGCTAATAGTGGCTAATGTGGTCTAAGTAAATTCAGATGCCCCTAATACACACTACTATCTCAAACATTGAGTGTCAAGAATTTCTACAACTCAAAACTGCTAGGACCTCTGTCACTCCTGAAGCATCACATACTGCTCTTGCTTCCCAATCTAACTCTATGTGAATTTTTTATTCCGAAGGCACTGATCATCTTTCTGATAATCCTAATTTTTTCTCTCATATTACCTACTCTAATTCCCTTTCATCAGTTACCTTTGGCAATTGATCAATAGGTGTTGCAAAAGGCATTGGGAACGTTACTCTTCTTCCTTCTTTATCCTTATCTAATGTGTTGTATATTCCTGAATGTCCCTTCAATTTAATTTCCGTTTACCAACTTACTCAATCTCTTAACTGTTTTGTAACTTTCTCTTCTAAATCGGTACTTGTGCAGGACCGACACACGAAGGAAACCATTGGTATGGGATATGAATCAAAGGAACTTTACCTCTTCTTATGTTACAAAGCTGCGTGCACCGCTACTGTTTCTCCTCTTCTTGCTCATTACCGTTTGGGACACCCGAGTTTTAATAAAATACGTCAAATCATTCTCGATCTGTCAAATTTAAAATCTCTTGAATATGAGTTATGTCAACTTGGGAAACATTCTAGAGCTTCATATCCCGGTAGGGTTGATAGGCGTACTAGTACCCCTTTTTCTTTAGTTCACTATGATATTTGGAGGCCATGTCGTGTCCCGTCTATTCTTGGCTATCGATATTTTATTACCTTTATAGATGATTTTTCTCGTTGCACTTGGATCTTTTTGATGAAAAATCGTTTTGAGCTTTTTGATATATTCAAAACATTCTATAATGAAATAAAAACTCAGTTTGGAGTCTCTATAAAAATCATGCGTAGTGATAATGCAAAAAAATACTTTTCTGATCCCTTCACTACTTCTCCTAACATGACATTCTTCATGAATCTTCATGTGCTAGAACTTCACAACAAAATGGAATTGCTGAGAGGAAAAATCGATATCTTGTCGAAACAGCCCGCACTTTACTTATCCATCAAAGGATTCCTAAATGTTTTTAGGGAGATACTATACTTCACTCTTATTACCTCATAAACTGAATGCCCTCTTCTGTCTTGCAAGGAAAAATTCCACTTAGTGTTTGACTCCCACAAGAACCTCTTCATAAGCTTCCACTAAGGGTCTTTAGATGTACCAGTTTTGTTCATGACATTACTCCTGGACGAGATAAACTAGATCCTAAAGCAATAAAATGTGTTTTTATTGAATATTCTCGTCTTAAAAAGGGCTTTTTGTGTTATTGTCTTAAGACTCATCGTTTTTATACATCCTTTGATGTTACCTTTTTTTAGTCTACACCCTTCTTTTCTTTAACTACTATTGATGAGTCCGACTTCACTAGGGCACCCACTGAGACTGCAGAAATACTTCCTATTCCTACCTTCTCTGAATCATCACCTAATATAATGCCTCAAGAAGCACTCACTTCACTTCATCCCTCACTTCATCTCGAGTCTTTGCCCCAAATCCAAGAGGAAAGACTTATGTTACCTTTCCCACACATATATCAGCGTCGCATTCGTCAATTACGTAGTTCACAAGATCATGAACGTCCAGTTGATTCATATCCTATGCCGTCGGATACTTCTGACTCGGTCCAAGATTCACCTATTGCCAACCGCATAGGTACCAGGTCTACTCAAAATCCTTATCCCATCTATAATTTTCTCTCACAAAAGCGTATTTCTCCATCCTATTGTGCTTTTATTTCCCACTTGTCTTCTGTTTCTGTCCCTAAAAATGTTCAGGATGCCTTATCTCAACCAGACTGGAGGCAGACTATGGCTGGTGAAATGAAAGCTCTTGATTCTTCAGGAACTTAGGAATTGGTACATTTACCTCTTGGCAAAACAGTAGTTGGTTGCAGATGTGTGTATAATGTCAAAGTTGGCCCAGATGGACAAGTGGACAGACTTAAAGCTCGACTTGTTATTAAAGGTTATACGCAAATCTTTGGTGTTGACTACACTGATACTTTTTCACCCATGGCCAAAATTGTTTATGCGTATTTTCCTGTAATGGCAGCCACTCGTTAATAGTCATTGTATCAGTTGGATATCAAGAATGTCTTCCTACATGGTGACTTGAACGAATAAGTGTACATGGAATAACTTTCAGGTTTCGTAGTTAAAACAGGAAGGTACATAGTATGTCACCTTAAGCGCTCTCTCTATGGTTTGAAATAATCACCCCGTGCTTGGTTTGGCAGGTTCAGTGGAGTTGTTCAACAGTTTGGCATGACTCGAAACAAGGTTGATCATTCTGTATTTTAGAGACATTTATCAGAAAAAAACATCTATTTGGTAGTTTATGTTGATGACATTATTATCGCTAGACATGACACAGAGGGCATAAGTCAACTTAAGGAACATTTGTTCCAAAACTTTGTAAATAAAGACCTTGAAAATTTAAAATGTTTTCTTGGTATAAAAGTTGCTCAATCACAACAAAGGATTTATGTTTTTCAAAGAAAGTATGCCTTGGATATACTTAAAAGAAACAGGTATGATATATTGCAATCTTGTTGACACACCCATGGATCCCAATGTTAAATTTCTTCCAAGACAGGGGGAGCCTTTATCTGATATAGGAAGATACCAAAGGTTAATTGACAAGCTACTTTATCTGACAGTCACTCGTCCTGATATCTCATTTGCAGTTAGTGTGGTTAGCCAGTTTTTGCAAGCACCATGTGAAAGTCATTGGGAAGCTACAACCAAAATTTTAAAGTATGTTAGAAGTTCTTCAGGTACAGGCTTACTATATAAGAATCATGAAAATACATAAATTGTTGGCTATACAGATGCAGACTGGGCTAGCTGTCCTTGGGATAGAAGATCAACATCAGGTTATTGTATCTTGTTTGGTGGAAATCTTATGTCATGGAAAAGTAAAAAACAAGATGTGGTAGCTCGTTCAAGTGCAGAAGCAGAACACCGAGCAATGGCTCTTGGGATGTGCGAACTTATTTGGGTGAAGCATCTTCTCATAGAGTTCAAGTTATGTAAACTCAATTCTATGAAATTAGTTTGTGATAATCAAGGTGCGTTGCACATTGCATCTAATCCTGTCTTTCATGAGAGAACTAAACATATTGAAGTTGATTGCCACTTCATATGTGAAAAGGTTACTTCTGGAGACATTGTTACTACTTTTATTGAATCAAATGACCAACTTGCTAATGTCTTTACTAAATCTTTGAGAGGACCTAGGATTGAATACATTTGTAGCAAGCTATGAGCATTTGATCTATATGCTCCATCTTGAGGGAGAATGTTAAGTATTAAATTAAGTTAGACAGCCTAAAATGGCTAATGTGAGTATTGTTTATTCTACATTTGTGTGCTTGTGTAAGCCTATATATATAGGCACTTCTTGTAATCTAAATGATCAAGTCATTAAATACAATCGATAGACCAAAAGTACTTCAGCTTACAAAGGATAACTTCGTTGGTCCAACAACAATATTACTCAACAGGGGCCTATTATTGCAGGCAAAGTAGGGTAGGGCAAGATTGATTATGAGAAAATGAAAACCAACAAAATTACTTCAAACCCTAGAGAGTTTGTTGAAGTTCATCACATCTATGTCAATCTTTTAGATGTAGTACCTGATGCCAAATGAAATTCTTTCAACCATATTAACATATACTGTAGATATTTCATAGGATCTCAATATCCAAAGCTTCCAACATAACCAAATGGCCAAGATAAAATAGCACAAAGTGGAATAGATGCTCTACCCTTCAGTTTCACATATCACATGCAGCATTGATAGACATTTCTATTTATTTTGTGATCCACCAAACTGAGAAACTATGCACATGATTATGCACTCTAAATCATTGACAATTCTTCAATTAGTTTATTTTATTCCTAGGCGGAGAACTTCTAATACCATACCAATGGCAACTCTTTCTAAGGCATTTTATCACAAGGGATGTGTTACACCCTGAGCCATTGGACCTGAAACATGACAATAGGTCTGGCAACACCCAATGTCAACTTCTTGACAATCGTCCTCGTTATGCTAAAATGGATATCACAAGGTAACAATGGGTACTTAAGCTCATACATATATACTATAGCATAGTCATGAAATCCCAATATGGGATTGGGATATTACATTCACCCTGCCTTTAAGGCTTTAGCATCCTCGCTAAGCCAAGAACCAGCCAAGAAGAATGGAATTCTCCCATAATGGACTTTATTTGTACTTTCGACTGGGTCCAAAACCAATAGGGAGAAATAAGATTCTCCCATAAAAGACTTTCTTCATACTTCTGGCCAATACCTGCTCTGATACTATCTGTCATGCCCCAGACCATTGGATCCAAAACGCGACTATAGGTCTGATAACATCCAAAGGTCAACTACTTGATAATCGTTCTTATTAGGTTAAAATAGATATCTCAAATTGACAATGAGAGCTTAGGCCCATACATATATAATAGGGCATAGTCTCATGAAATTCCAATGTGAGATTGAGGTATTACATGATGTAACAGGATTTGAGCATCAGTTCCAATTTACCAATGGTGTTGGGGCTCATGATCTAATACATATTAAGAAACAACTAATAGAACTCGCAATAATAATAGGAGAGAAGAAATAAAAATAAGAAGGCTCATCCACAATAATTAGCATTAGTACCCTAGTGATTTCAAAGATTGGCATAGTGAAGGCTCATATTTTACCACATCCTAAAGAAAAAACTACTACGTCCAACATTCTTTTTCCTATCACCTATTGTCAAAAGGTATCTTCCCCTATAAGATAAGGAAGGATTTTGAAGCTTTCACCAAGTATTAAGAAGCTCATAATGGAAGGTAGAAAATTTCTTGTCTAATGAAACAAATGTTCTCTCTCATACCCTACTTGAATTTGTGCAATAGAACTTCAAATTAATCCAAACACACATTAGATGCACTTCTTACTCATCAATTTAACTCTTACCTACACAAAATATTTATTTAGTGCGCAACTCAGTCCATAAGGAGAAATCTCATGCCTTGGGCTCGAGTGACGAGACTATGGGTCTAGCAACATTCACGGACAACTACTTGACAATCGTCTTCGCTATGCTAAAATAGATATTTCAAATTGAAAATAAATATTTAGATCCATTATTATATACCATATCATATGATTAATATTTCTATTAAATAAACAAAAAAGGAAATTCAAGTATATCATGTAAAACTTTTCTAAACTCCACGATGGATCAATGATCCCATAATCTCTTCAAAAGACCAATTATTCTCCACTATTCTCAAGGTATTCATTAAGATGTGGACTTTTAATGAAGGTATTAAACTTTTCCCAAAAAAAAATTAAAGCTCTAAACACAATCTTTACTCGGGTGTATCTTCACAAAGCCTCAAACAGGAGATGTTTGTTTAATGTCAACAATTTATTTGATCTTTTATTGATATTTCTTGATAAGGCTATTAAAAATAGATTTTTATCTCCCTTTTCAAAAAGACTTTTTCTTTCGGCAACCAAGTTTGAACTGATGTTCAAATTATAAATTTTTATTCCTATCGTTGATTCTGAAGTACCTCTAATTAATTGATTCATTCCAAGTACTTCTACTCAAAGAAACAAGCACAAAAAGGAAACACATGAGCTTGATTTGGACCAACATTTGTAGATATAAGTAAAATTATATGCGAATATGAAGCAGGTGCGAGTGGGTATTCATTGGATACAACACTTTCTTCATCTCCATCCTCATTCCCGCAAAAACCCGTAGTTAAACTCAACCTCCATCCACTTCCCCGCTTAACTCGGGTAATCTTTGTATCCATTGATCCGAGTATAGCCCGAGACCCAACTCAACCCACCTCCATGCCATCCCTGAGTCAAGCTATACAAATGGTGCAAAAAAATGCACACTTTGACTAAATAAGCCTAACCTTTTCCTAGAAAAAAGGTTGTAACTTTTGTGCCTAGTCGCATTTAAGTGTGTGCCTTGACAACATTAGTAGCAACAAAGGCTCTATTGAATACCACTACTAGCAACCATCTCCGAATATTACTTCGTAATAGTTTTGCAACCAAATTGTAACAAAACTTAACACTATTTTGCTCCTTTCATCATATATAACATAAATTGATCATTAAAACCACCAAAGTTCTATAAAAAAGGCATATCACCAAAAAAAAGTCTTTATCATACTTGGGTCAAGAGAAAAAACTAAAAACAATTATAGTCTCACTATTGATCTCTAAAGCCACATCATAGGCACAAAAGTAATGTGTGATACAAAAGATGTAATAGTGCGTTAAAGAGAAGTTATATAAAAGAAAAAGCTAAATTCATTTGTGTCCAAAATAGAAAAATATATTTTAAATAAAAAGGATAGGCAAAAAGGCATTGTTCATAATTTTGGATTTCTAGATGAAAGAAAAAAAGTAAATAAGGTCATCATACTTAGGGCTACAGTATTTGGATTGCTAAAATATGAAAATTATGATTAGTAATTTACCCCCCATCAAGGGAGTGATGTAATTAGTATTAAAGAAAGATCGTTGTCCAATCAAATACGAATTGAGACAAGATAGTCCAATGCTTTGTGAGTAACTAAAAACTTAATCTATTGTTTCTAGCAATAATAAAAAGCGTCCAACTAAAATCTTATTGATTCTTCTTGGTTGAGGGCCCAATTAGCTTTCCACAAATGGACCTAGACTTATCTAACCACCAAACTAAACTAAAATTAGAATGGAGAAAGGTAGAAAGTATCCAATAATACTCAATTTAGGATTCACTCGTGTTAGTCTCATTTTCATTTGGTTCCTAGAAGTGCTAAAGGAGTACTAATCATTCGCAAACTTGTGAAGCTAATCATTAATTCCGTTAGGAAACACCCCATTGCAATCCCAAGGTTGTGATATAATCACAAGTTTTGCAAACAACATTTGGTCCACATATCTAAGGCAAAAAGTAGTTAAACCAAAGACCTCCAACATCCAACAATAACAAGGGCAAAAGGGGAGAAACCATGCACTTCCAAAATCCTACTTGTTGAAGCCCTTTCATCTTCACTTTGAATTGGTTGAGTCCCCCTATCAATAACTTTACCCCTTTAATTCATTTTGAATTGACATTCATATTACAACATCCTAAAATAATAGGATATAAAAAGGGCATAGAGGAGTACTAATAAAAGAAACTAGATGAGAAAAAGTAATTCTTATGGCACAACTTACGACATCTGGCCTTCGGGTAACTTCAAATTTCTTCCCTTCAATTTTCTTGTCTGCATTATCGGATGCATCAGGGGCTTTATCTATGTTGTTGCGTGCAAGCTTTCCTACCTTCTTGTCATGATTCTCCTCACAAATGCCTTTGTCTTTATCTTTGTCCAACAAAAGAGAATAACTGTTAAGCTTACTCGCACTCTCATTATGCTTTTCCATAGAGTGGCTCTTGTCCAAGGCAATGGACTTGACTATCTTTCCATCATGGTTTTCTCTAGGAGGGTCATCTTCTAACCTCTTAGAAGATTTATTAACTATACCCTTCTCCTTAGGCATCCCTTTAGGAGCCATCTTGACTATACTATTTGGATTTTTTGAAGAGCTATCAAGCTTTGCTCTCTTTGAATTTCTAGCATCCATTCCATTAGAATCTTCAAGTTTGAACGAACTATTTTCAAATTTCGCTCTCTTTGAAGGCCTAGCTTCCATTCCTTTAGAATCTTCAAGTTTTACTGGACCATTTTCAAATTTCACTTCCCTTTCAACCTTTACTGGGAGCCCACTTTCTTCAACCTTATTTTCAACAGTTATTCTTCCACCATCTTCCTTTTTCTTGAGAACAAGTTTGGGACCACTGGCCTTTTCATTCTCTTTTCTGTTAAACACAAAATCAACTGAACCAAAAATGATAAACCAAAACGTGTAAGAGTTATTGCAATTATTCTAGCAAGAATTCGAAGAAAAATAGTTGATGACATAGTCATGAGACAAGCACCTGCATAAGAGAAACTTAAATTATGCATACCTGCTAGTCCACCAACTTCATCTTCAAAAGTATCTAATATAGTGCACTTCTGAACATCAAACGTACGATAAAATACATGATCGGCCATTTGAAGTTGCTCTTCTGAAGGTTGCGGGTTTCTCCTATCCAATGAGGTACATACGACATTGCATTTGCCAGCAATTGCCTCCTAATTTATTAAAAAGAAGAAAAATTTAACAACCAAGTTCATGAGCACCATTCAAACAAAAAGAAGTTTGTTCTTCCATGATCAGCACTCCCAAGTTAAATAAGGCATAAATCATGTACAAGAAAGCCAAGAAAGAAGCAAAAAATATTCAAAAGGTCATTTAATAAATCTAAAGAAAGAGAGAGGAAAAAAAATCATAGTGTGCTAGGAACAAGAGAGAAGCAAACAAGGGGTTAAAAAACTTGCTTACACTTTTCAAGGAGAGAGAAAAGGAATGTAAGTTTCCCAGGTCCTCAATGTAGTTTTCCTCATAAAAGTAAGTGCAAATCACAAGGGAATAGCACATGATAGAACAAAACTTAAGGTCCATTCACAATGCTATGGAAGCTACCAAACACTTAGGAAGCTCTATGCATTCCTAGAACTCCAAGGTTAAGAGTGATGACCATGATCACACATCAAGTATACATATATGACAAGATAGGGAGACATTCAATAGAAGTAGTGAAGTACAATGTAGAGAAACTAAATGAGGTGTGCTTCATCAAATCTAAAGAAATAACAATACATTGAGAATCAATAAAAAAATGAATAGGACAATAAACATAAAATGAAAAGAAAAATGCCTACCCAACAAATGTGTCATGCATAAGACTACAAGGGCATGCAACTGCTATTTTCCTATATAAATGGGTAATTACGGCTACTACGAAAGGCTGAAGTAATCATTTATACCTTGCACCCTTGGAGATTAGCTCTTCTAGATGAGAATCCCTCGAAGATCCCATTCTAACTTAAAACACTCGCGCATTTTCATATTCTTCTATTTCCCTTTCACTTGTATGACCTCAATAATTCTTAAAGGTAGGCATAAAATAATTAGCAAGAAGACAAAAACTTGCTCATCCAGGAAAATTTCTTAGCATAAACAACAAGAAGTCAAAATAATTCTGAGCATATTTCTAAGATAAACTAATTAAAAACAAAAAGTTAAATTTTATATTTTTAAAATTAAATAGGAGTATAATTGTAAAAGTGTGTACAAAAATTAGAAACAGAACAACTCAAATTGGACAATCCAAAAAGGAATAATGGACAATTGAAATGGTTGCGGAGGGAGTAATAGAATACATGAATTCATAATATGCACACCAAAGCAAAAGCAATGAAAGCACTACTATATATTCTTAATCCATTAAAGCCCTATGATTGTTCTCATCCTTAAGCAAATTAAAAGCAAAAGGAAGTGTTTCAATGAATCCAAGGTAGCCCCAACAAACTCCAACTACAGCTTCCTACCAATAGCACATGTGTTCTAGTGAAACAGCTTATTTTTTCACGTCCTCAAGCAGCACAAATAGCAGCAATTCATAGAAGCCTACCAAACTTAATTTAATATTGGTATTTCTCTCAAAATCCCTACCAAATCAGCAATGCCAAAATAATCTCAGGAACTGATACAATACTATTTTGTTATTAAGAAATCCAATAACAATGTAAACCATTTGCAGTCACTCACTTCATAGTAATGCCAATACCGTCAAATGACTCAAATCAGAATTCTGAATGAACTTAAAGAAAAGAGAACTACCATGTAAAACATGATAGCAACAAGTTAAATACTAGATAGCTCCTCAAATCTTTTAAATTTTCTTATTTAGCAACTGCCAATCAGAGCAGATACATGCATAAAGGTCTAATATGCTTAAATTCGAAATGCAACAAAATGTGGTTCAATAGAGCAGGAGCTCAATATTTCTTATAAAATATACTTCATATGCAAGTATACATAACAAAAACATGTCAATAATTGTTACACACAATAAGAATCGTCCGACAAGAATTTAGCATCTGAAAGTTCTAAGATCCTAATCATTCCCTGCAAAAAAGTCATCTTCGTCTTCATCATTGGATATAAAACCTACAAGTCTCCGTCAAAGTTAACCAAGATATTTATTCATATTCTTCATCTATAAGATAAGCGCAGAAGTGATGAACCGAACCACCTTATATTGCTAAGGATTTGAAAGAAATCTATAAATTTAAACTTCCCACAATGTTAGTAACTTGAGCAACACAACCCTGTAGGAAGATATGCATGAAGGTAGTAATAGGAAGCAAGGGGGAAGAGAGAGGGTGATGGAGTGGAAGTACTTCAGAAATCAAACGAGAATGCTGTTAGAAAGGGAAGAAGAGCTGGAAGGGGTGATAATGGCTTTAAGTTGTAAGAAAAATGAGGAAGAAACGAAGCTGGACAACAAATAGGTGAAAGAAAGACTGACAAAGAAAAGAAAAGAGTTCTCTTTTTTTTTTCCACAGGGGAGCAATCAAAGGCGTGGAAACTGGAGAATAAGTTTACATAGAACTTACATGCTTATATGCTGTACTTTCATTGAACAACCAACAAGTTGTAGCCAAGATAGAAACAATAGGTACCTTAGTTGCAAAAAAATAAAATAAAATAGGGGAGATGGAGAACAAAACGGTCAGAAATTACTAAAATGCACTCTTTTCCATTTTCCCGTACATATACCTTTTACAACTAATTGCGCACAGTAATGACCATGATTTGCTTAAAATAAAAAAAATAAAAAGACAGCAACAAATGCTTTAGACTTCTAATTATTGTTCTCTCTCTAGCCAGACTTCCCCTCTTACTCATCTGCATAGACTATATAACAAAACTCAAATCACCATATGCCATATAAATTGGCCTGCCACTCCACAAACAAAGTTCTCCATTTCTATCATTACCCAAGTCCCATTTTGTCAAATCTATTTCGATTTATTTCCAAGACCAACTTGCCTAGTGAGTATGATATGCAAGAATAAAAATATAACACCGATGAAATCCATTGCTTTTGTTCTAGATTAGCATCTTCTCTCTCTCTCTCTCTCTCTCCCCCCCCCCTTCTTTTCTTTTTTTTAATAGGTAACAATGTCCATAAGTTGAGTTATAAGCGTTAAAGGTAGCACAAGCCTTTTATTTAGTCACACAGTATCCAATCTAGAGGACTTGGCAAAACTTAATGTATCAAGAAAAGGTGCATGAGGGACACATTGGATAGACACTTGGCAAAAGAGCGTTGAATCAAGTCTATTTCCTGTCATCAAAACAAATATCCCAAGTGACAAAATTCTTTTTTATTTGCATTATAAGAAGCCTGCTCCTTTAAAACCCTTGGATTCCTCCCTATCCAATTGCCCTGCAGAACACAAAGTGCAGATCTCCAAAACTTTATTCTTTTATTAAATCCCCTAAGTTTCCAGCTTTCAAGTACTGCATTTATAAGACAGGAATCACCAAGTTATACCTAAAAGAGAAAAGATCATGCACTAAAGTTGCCAAGACATGTCAGAATGCAGCAGTAGATTATTAGTAATATCATCAGTTCTTTTGCACATGAAACACCTGTAGACTTTTTCTGTTACACATATCTAGATGGTTGATCAGAATCAGCTTCATTCAGGTAACTTATTAACAACTACCACACAGATCCAAATAAATGACTAGACAGATACTTATTATTCATCCCCCAAAAAAGACTAAGCAGATGCTTACCAGAGGAGCCGTATTTACAAGACCACGCCCTTCACCTGAGGCCAAAAATATCTCCTTCTCCAGCACATGGACATTACGGTGATCGAGCCAATACCGAATCTCTGAAGGCAGGAAAAACCACTGAATTTTCACCACCTTCTTGTCTGCAGTTTGCCAAATTTTTATAAGCTTCCCAATGTAAGGATAGGCTTCACCTTCCGTGTGCATGTACACGCAGTCATAGAGCTCGTACTCAACACCATCATAGGTGAATGAACCATAAAACTGGACATCCTTCTTGTTCGCACCCACTCCTCTTTTAGTACCCCACCTAAATTCCGCATCCCCCAATCTCTCTACCACAGCAGTGGTTGACATCCTTCACCAAAGGAACCCAATAACCTGGTTAAGAAACCAAAAGGACAACCATTATCTTTAACAAAAAATTCAACTAAAATAAATCTAACTTTTAACCCAAAAAATCTAGCCCTCCAGTAAAAAAAAAACAACTGTCCCCAAAAAGTTCAAATTCATACAACAAGAAAATCATAAATTAAAATAAAAAGGGCATATTACGGCAAGAGAAGAGCAAGTATACTTGAGAGAAAATATTAGGGATAAAGAGAGAAAGTTACTGGCGGCTTAGGAAAACACTAGAAACACAGAATGGCGTCCAATTTCTTGGGAGTGCTCTAGAAACCTACTCCAGAAAATTCTCCCTCTCTATAAAACTTTTCCGACTAATTTATAGGAGAAATTGTCGGAAACTGGAGATTGAGGTTTTGGGAATTTGGGATAGGATTACGGAGAGCGTTGTTATCGAATTTGAGTTCAATCTGTAAAGCACGTGCGGAAAGCGTGTGTGGTAGTGTTGGGGGGGAAAATAAAGGTGGCACTGCAGCTCCAACCTCTAACCATCATTTCGAGATGTTTCTGGCAATTTGGGTCGGCCCGCGTAATTTGATTTAAGTTTGACAGAGCTTAAAAACTATGAGGGAAAATTAACGAATTTAGTCCCTAAACTATTTTTGTTTTTTAGGTTTGGTCCAAAGTCTTTTATTTTACTTTTGTAGATCCATAAATTTTTTGTTCTACATCTTTGATCCTTCCAGCTATCCATGTCAGCTTATCCGGCCAAAAAAATGTTGTCCATTAGATATCCTATTTTTTAGGGGGCAAATTTGGTATTTAACGTTATCCCCTCCAAAAAAATCTTTCTTGCCAAAACTAAAAAAAAAAAATGTTCCAACCAATAATTTTGGCAAGCAAGAATTCTTCAACATTCTTCCCCAAGATAGTTGACTTATACCCAATGTCTACTCTCTTCCATTGCAACTCTCACAATCCCTATCAAATACTTCATCCACAAAGCTCTTGAAACTACTAATTGTATGTTTTTCAATGGCTTTCCAAACAATTGTCATCTTAATATGATACCAAATGAATTCATTACTTGAAACAATATTTAATTTAGTGCACAAATAAGGAAATTTTCCATAGGACAACAAAGAAAACAAATGGAAAAAATATCGTGAAGCCAAAGCAGATAACCAAAATAACCAAAACCTACCAAGAAATCCTACTCGAACATTGAAGTGCATTAAAAACCAAGTCTCGCACAACTAGGCCTAGATCTAACTCCTCCAGCTTTGGAAGCATTGCCACTTCTGGAGGAACGGGAGTTGTTGCTACCATAGCCTCCTTTGCCACTATCGCAGCATGGACCTTGGAAGCCGCATTCACTACCGCTGCCTAAGAATTGAGCCTTGTTTACGATAGTGTTGTAACTATTAAAGTTTTAGCCAATCATTCCCTCGTTGGCATCTAATGATCATTAATGATCTGCCATTCAAGGATTTTGATGAATTAAGCCAAGGCATCACTGAGAGATTGATCGGTAGTGGCCTAATCCAAGCCGCCAACAAAGCATTGAAATTCCATATACCAAAAAAAAGAACACGATAAACAAAAAATTCTAGCAACAAGAGATTTTTTATGGATTGTGATCTTAAAGACCAAAGTTGCCTTCTCAAAAATATGAGTTATGTGAAGGTTTGCATTTTTGGCCAAAAAAGTTCATGTGGATGGCTGAAAAGACCAAATGTGTAAAACCAAAATTTTTTATGGATGTACAGAAGTAAAATAAAATATTTTGGACCTAACCTAAAAAATGAAAATAGTTTATGGACTAAATTCAATAAATTTCCAAACTATCAGCCTAAAATATTTGGATCTAAATGGCTTGGTCTCTTGTCACTTAAAATGTAATTTTTTTTATTAAAATAACATTGTTGAGGCAATTTGAGCTGGGTCAATTAGGATTGGGCTTGCCCCGGGCCTATCATTAGACTAGACTAGGCTTTAAAACTCCAAGCTTGAAAAATTTCAACCATGTCTAGGCTAGCTCGATTTTCTCCTTGGCTTTACCAAGTGGAGCCACCCGAATTAACACATCTAGTTTTTTTGTTTGTTTTTGATTCGCTCGTAGCTCCGCATAATTTATTTGGTCGAACTTTAGTTAAAATTATTATTTCCTCTAAAGAAAGCTTTTAACTAATTTTGACGTGTGCATTGCGGGGTATTTTATGATATCAAGAAATTATGGATTGAGCCACTTATTAGTCTTTGTGAGTCAAGTGTGTGGATGTTTGGCGTGACAGATGGAAAAATTGAACTGACCTACTAACCCCAGAGAAAGGAAATAAATGAGATAATTTTCAAAACATGAAAAATATAATGGCCTACTAACCAAGAAGCATTATACAAATTTCACAATTTAATAACATAAAAATTTCATGAAATTTGGAAGTCCTCATATGACAAGTTTTTGAAATTTAGGTGAACTTCGTGTAGTTCTACTTGTAGATGTTCAACCATGTTAATTCTTGGAGCTGGTTAAAGGAAAGTTCCATGCTTTAGTGGGAACATGGATGTTTTATTGGGAGGAAATTTCTAATGGCTAAAATCTCAAGGAAAAGGCTTTTGGCAAATTTTAATCGAATCTAAAGCTCTTTGGCACTTTGCATATTTGATCTTCTGAGATCAAACGTTATCTTTTCTCAATGTAGAAGATTGTTTGTTACCTAACCATAATAGATCTATTCCTTTTTCCTTGGTTTTCATATCTTACTTCGGCAATCTTATGTGCAGGGTTTTTTATGTTGCTTATGGTTCAAGTGATGCCAAGATTTTTATGCCAATGATGTCTGAAGATGGCGATAATGTTGCATGTGGAGATATAAAATGTATTTATTTTGTTTTAGTTGTAGTTTATTTTACCTACATAGTATTAGGTGAGATTTAATTTCTATTACTATGAGATATTAGCTTTTACTTATTATCACATTTGTGTAATTTATTTTGTCTTTAATAAAGCTATATATAAAAAAAAATCCCAAGCAAAAGGTAAAAAATTCCCAACTACAAATCATGTTAGCTTTCACATGACAATTAGCTTCCTAAAACAAGTCATTTTTTGCCTACTATAAACAAGGAGGAAATATTCCCTTTATCTAGGGTTTCTGATCTAATTGATGATTTCTCTTGTCAATGGAAATAAGATTGTTGAAGAAGAAATCATTTTTGCCATCTAAGGTTGACATGATATTATCAATCGCATTATGTTTACTTGTCACTGTCTCAGATACCTTACTGGCTTATGATATGGGTGTATACAGCTCGCAGTGGCTACAAGGTGTATATGGCAATGAGAACTCATATGAAAGAACATGTTTCATCTTAATCAACTTTTGTTCTTGTTGATTTATGGAAATTCCCTCTTTCTCCGAAAATTCAACATTTCTTGTGGAAAATATGTTAGGGTATTTTGCTAACAAATGATACTTTGGCTTTTAGAATTCAATGTACCTATTTTTTCTTTATATGTAATTGAAGAGGACGTGAGGCATTGTCTTTTTGACTACACATAATGCAAAACGTGCTTGGAGTTTGTTAGACTTTGGCGGCCTTGTCTAGTATTTTCAGAGATCTTTTGTAGTATTTTTTAATAATTTTTCTACTTCTGATGTTGTTAGATTTTGTTGTTTGCTATATATAGAGTATATGGCTTGCAAGAAATAAATTTATTCATGAGTGTACTCCAATTCATGTTAAATCTATTGTGGATCACAGTGCATGCTTTCCTGCAGAATTTCTAGTTATTTTCCCTTCTTCATTTGTTCTTGATGTTGCAACTACACTCCCTTCAACCTGGCACCCTTCATTTCTAGGTTTTATCAAACTTAACTTTGATGGTGCTAAATCAAATTCTCATGTTTCGATTGGTGTCATTGCTTATTATTCAACTTCTACTATCCTTTGCAGCATGGCATCCTAGGTTCATTTCATTACAAATATTGAGTTCTTTGAAGCTTTTGCCCTTTAGGAAGCTTAATGCTTTAAATGTTGATCTCTCGTTTGTTGGTCATCTTTTAGGAATTATTCAAAGTCTCCTTTGTTTATTTAAGTCATGTAAAATTACTTATGTTAGAAGGGATGGAAACTTTGCTGGTAGGAATTTATCTTCAACTACTCTAGTGGGTGGTATGATGATTTTCTCCTAATGTAATCTCAATTGTTTCAAGTGACTCTTTTTCCTAATATAAGTTTGTTCTTGTTTCCTCTAAAAAATAGTTGGTAGGAATTTTTTTAAAATTTATAATTGAAAGTCAAACGCTAAGTTTAAGGGTCAACTATATATTTTACCCAAAAATTATTTCATCCTTTTTATGAAACATGCATCTTTACTCCAAATAATCTACACCATTAATTCACGGGGACTATACTACACAATTTAGTTTTGTTTTATGTAAATGTAATGCACACAAAATAAGATATTGGATTCAAATTTAATTGGTTTTTTAAGATATCTTTTTTATGAAATCCAATCAAAATCGAGCTAAATTATGCACTATAACTAACTAATCAAATTTATTTTAGAATTGCAAAAGAAATTATTCATATTCAACAAACTATAACAAACCCATACACATAGAGAGAGAGAAAAAAAAATGGAAAGTGTGTACTTAATTAATTATAATGTATAATTCATTTAATAAAAGGAAAAAAAAAATAACATGCATGAACTAGTTCATCTTTATAAAATAGATATATGTTGACAAAATAATTGAACGGAACATAAACAAGAAAAATCAAGAAACTATATATGCTAATATCTCGTATACAATTGGATAAAATTGAAAAATGGTCAAAATAATAAAAAAAATGCATGTAGAAGGATGCAATACTTGATTCCATTATTTGGACGAAGGTCCTAATTCTAAGAGAAATGTTGTTTGATATTTAGGTCTCAAGTTAAACACTATTTGATGATAAAAAAAAGTTAGACAAGTTAAAATGAAAAAAAAAATGAAAAAGTGTTGGGATGATTCGGTAATTAATAAGTTTTTACGGGGTTACAATGATATAAATTATAATAAAAGTTCAAAGTATAATTGGGCTCCATTGCAAACATTTGAAAACAAGCAGAGTTCTCTATCTCCCTCTCTTCGCATCTCCTCAGTTCTGGGGCTCTTCTTTTGCGGCCTTCAGAATGGATTCGAACGAAGTCTTGAGTGAAGTGTCTTTCAATTCTTCCTAATTCAATTCCAATCCAGTTCCAGTTTCTCAGCTCATACCATCTTGCAATTTTAGTTATCTCGGCCATGGCGTCTGACTCCCCTCGAGACCGCATCGATCAGGTTTCTTTTGAACCCTAAATTACACTGACCTTCATCCAAATATCTCAGTATTTTCTGGGAAAATGGTTGTAATTTGTTCAAATACGTAAATAAATAGTTTATATGTGGATATATAAGAGAGCACGTTTCTTGATTATGGAATAACACGACTCTGGTGTTTTTGGATGAAATTGCGACGAACTATCGCTAATGGAACAATAATAAAGATGGATTTGAATGTAGGCATATAGAGTTTAATATTCTAATTGTGGAAAATGGGAGGAGCCCTGGTTATAAAATTTCTATGGATTTGATATTTTATGAACGACGTACTTTTCCTTATATTTCAGAATATGCACACGTGAAACGAGCTCAACCCTACATAGTGCAGTTGTAAATGAACCAGAGATGTATGGAGACAAAAATGTTTTGCAAAGATTTCTTTTTATTCAATTTTATATATGTGTAAATGCAAACATGTTTAAACGTATATAGTACACATACGATGTGCACCAGTTTATAATATGCAGATAGAACACTGAGGATGTAGTATATAGTTATCATATCTTTTGTAGCTAATGGGAAGAAAGAAGGGTAAAAAAGAAAAGAGAAGAAAGAAGAGGAGAATGGGCTAAATAGCATTTAAAAGTATGTAGATAGAATTTATATTTGCTGACTTGTTGAAAATGAGTAGGGCAATGATTGGATTGATAAAATATTTGACATAATTATGATTATGAATGTTTTTGTTTGCTAGGCTATTGTATTTGATGTAATTTATAGTGGCTATGATTTGTAGATATTCTTAAGATAAATTTGTATATCTAAAGTTTAGTTAGTTAGAGAAATCTTGTGTTCTCCAAATGCATAACCGCTACTTTGTTTTTCTCAATTACCTATTTCTTTCTTGACGTATTTGTTTCTACAGTTTTTTGCATCAAAAATAAGAGGAAGTATCCATCACCAGGTTTGAAGTCCAAGAGGATTGAAAAAGATGGGAAAATTACAATTGAAGGTTCTCCTAGTGCCAAAGGGTCTTTGGAGAATTTTTTAGTGACTTCAACGGAAACCAATAAACCTTCACTCCCAACCAGTGACTCACCATCTAGGCAAGGTCCAGTTAAGAGAAATCTGAAACTGGAGATTAGTTCATCATTCAAACTCGAGGAGAAAGAACCCCTATTATCAGTGGAAAGACATTCTGAAATGTTGGATGATGTTGGTGGTGCCATAGCAGGAGCTCATAAGGACTCTTCAGAAATTGAAGAAGCTGTGGAAGTTGGAAGCTCAGAACTGAAGCAGTTTGCTACAAATTTTTGTCATTGTATTGCAGGTATTTTCTTTGTTCTAGTGGAGCCTTGAAATTTTGGGTAAACTTATTAGTTGTCATACTAACTAAAATAATGAATAAGGAGCTTGTAAATTTCTTTTATCTGCCGTTAGTTGTAGCTAGTTGTTAATTTATCCTGAAATGTGGTAACATTCTCTTCTGCCCTATTACAGTGAATTGCCTTCTAGTGCAATTTTACCATCAGCACTAAACAAGAATGCCAATAAAAGGCTTAGTAGTCCATGCGGAGGTGATTTAGAGACTAAATCATATAAGAGACTGCATTGTAGTGCTAATGGGGCTCAGATTTATTTGCAAGATGAAGGCACTTGCTCCAGTATGCAGGCGAAGCCCATGCAATCTAGTATGATGGCCAAATCTGGTGAATCAGCTTATGTTGACTCCAAAGAGGTATACCATTTTAATGAATTGCTGTAAATTAATTTCTCCCAAAATATTTGACGTCTGTAACGTAAATTCATGCATAGGTGACTATGGGTGAGAAGGAAGTAGAGCCTCAAGCCTGCTTGAGAGGAAATGTGTTAATGCCCCTTCGTCTTTGAATGTAGCTGGATTTGGCACACCTGGCATATTGATCAATAAAATTGGTTCACTTGAAACTCCCAAGTCTTCACGTGGAAGCTCATTATTTTCGCCTGGAGAAACGTTCTGGAATGAAGCAATTCTGGTTGCTGATGGCTTGCTTACTCCGGCTGATAATTGTCGTTCCCAGGAAGAAGAGCCTCAAGCTTTAAAGTTCAATAATGAGATAGGAAAATCAAATGATTTTGCAGATAGAGGGACTGACGACAATTTGAACTGCATGGATGGAGGTGCAGGCCAAGTTCTTAATGGTGGAACTGTATCTACTGTTGGAGGATTGACAAAGCATGAAAAAGATTTGGTTAAAGAAGTTTCTCCACTTCCAGTAAGACATTTTGACTTTTCCATAGAGGACAAAAATCTGGATGAAGAGAGCTTGCCTTATAAACAGATAAGAAAATGTCATATTCCTAAAGATGAGGAAATTCAGTGTCTCTCCCTTAATCACGAGAGAGTAAAAACTGATAACATTCTAAGCATTCCTGGTGAAAGTGATATGAACTCTGACTTGTTTGAAGTACGAGAGAACACTTTGGAGTGTGATGTTGGAAAGAAAAAAGTGAACTTCTTGATGCAAGAAAGTGACTGTGCCCCATCTGATGAAATGGGCAGGAAATTAAATGGTTTGGTTACTAAGAATGATCAATATAGTACTCCATCAAGTTTTGCAACAGATGCAGATCGCTTAGATCTCAACAACTGGCTTCCTTCTGAAATATGCAACATATACAAGAAAAGAGGAATATCAAAATTATATCCATGGCAGGTATCTCTTTGACTTTTAGATAAGTCCAACTTTCTTAGATCCTAAGCTTAAAACTTATGGCTAAGTATTGCCTTGTCCAGTCATCTAAACTTGGGGGGTTATTGTTTTTTATTGCATATGCAATTGATGAACTTACATGTCTAACAATGATTTCGAATGTTGCTTGTTCTTTCCATTATATGGTAGGCTGCATTAGTCAACATTGTTGAGATGGCCTATGATGGTCTAACAAATGATTTGCTTTAGTAGTCAAAAGGGAAATACAACCTACCTTATATTGGGCCTCATTCATTCTTCTTGGGTTTTCTATATTTTG
This sequence comes from Apocynum venetum, assembly GCA_019593545.1. Lineage (NCBI taxonomy): Eukaryota > Viridiplantae > Streptophyta > Magnoliopsida > Gentianales > Apocynaceae > Apocynum > Apocynum venetum. Next base: position 60,924 of record SRSM01000301.1, read on the forward strand.
TATCCATAAAATTTGTAATGTATCATTTTAGCTGAAGGTTTTCCATGGGCCATATTTTCATAGGGAAGTAGTAGTTACATTTTATTTTTGTTGTTTTACTATGACACATTGCTAATGTATAAAGAGTCCTCTTTGTTGCATAGGGTTTTCATTCATCGCATTTCTGATGGTGTTGCTAAAGTCGTTGGTAATGATTCAGTCTGTGGTCATCTGGCATCTTCCATTGTCAGATTACAGAATAATTTATATTGGCTTGTTTTGTTAGTCTTCTAATTTAGTAGTTCCGGTGTCTTATGGCTTTGGGAGATATTAGCTTGAGCTTTCTTTGGGGGCATGGTAATGATTTTTTTGTTCAGTAGGCAATTAAGAAGCTCTTCCTTTGTTATTCAGGTTAGCTGTCTTCAGGTTGATGGTGTCTTGGAGAATAGGAATCTTGTATATGGTGCATCTACAAGGTAATCCATTACTGTATTCATATTTTATTGTCTTGTATTTTTCATATTTCATTTTTCACTATTTGAAGTTATGAATGTTATTTTCCTTAAATATATTCACTAAACATCTTCAGATATTGAATGCTGTATCCATAAATTTAGTGGAAAATACAATCATGGGAGAACATTTAATAGGAATCATTTCAGCAACTCAATTGGAATTTTAGCCTGAATTACCCTTAACTTTCAAGATGATGAAACAAATACAGTCAGAAGGAGGATGAGGAAAGATAAGAAAAGAGAACAGTAGAAAACAAATTTAGAGTTTCTATGCACATCCTTATATGTGTCAGAATACTATATTATGCTGAAGAAGTTGAAAGAAAAGATTATTCAGACACCACTGTTTCAAAGTGTTGCTATAAGATCAGGAATTTCTTTTGGTTTCTTTCTCTTCTAAGATGATAGAAGTGGGAAAGCATCTAACGCCTTAGCAAACTTTGAGATGTGAATGTAATTGATTTGAAGGTCCCTTGAGTTAATTATTTCAAGAAGAAAGATGGTAGCTGTTTGTATTGTTGCATTCTTGGAAACACCAAGGAGGTCTCCGCATTAGCTGAACTCATGTAGTGGCTGAAATATCAATATTAAAGTTTGGGTTACATGCTTTTCAATGTAGGTTTGGATCTTTGAGCCACTTGTCTGGACACTCTGAGTTTAACTCCTTTCGTGTGAGCTATAGCTTGCATGCCACTATTTTTATTCATCCCATTAAACTATTCAGTTAGGCATGTGATTTATTTACTTGCAGTGGTGCAGATTTTATGGTTCTAGACCAATAAACTTAATTGTCTAGATATATCTACATTTGGGTGTATAGGAGCATAATTTATAACAAAATTAATTATGCTTCTCAATTTAAGATTGCAGTTTGTAGTTTATAGTGATTTATAAGAGAGTTGATGAAAGATTTCACAGTTATGTAGTTAAATAATTAAACAATTAATGATGTTCCTGTTTCTGGTCATTACTATTTATTTCACCATTACTATCTTCTTCGTGAAATGTCATATGT